>BSBK01000260.1:0-5000 GCA_027943335.1 Chamaecyparis obtusa
AGGGTTACAAACCCTTCAAAAAAATATGCCCAGTAATATATAAAAAATATATAATATATTAAGTTAAACAATGATTTTAATCTCTGCAACAACCAAAATGGCTATGCCGTTTGTAGAAAATAAGTACATAAATATAAGTAAAAAAAAATTCCCTATTATTTTTGTGGCAATGCAACATAATTTCGGTTCTATCCAAGAAAGGATAGAACTGTTTATAATGCCTCATCTATCAATCTGAAAATAAAATGAATACATCTAAAATCTGCAAAAATGCCTAGTGACATATTGTAAAGAAAGAAATAACCATTTCATTTGATCTATGAATAGATCTGGTAAAAGAATTATAAAGAGATCATGATATTGAACTTGAAGAAATGCCTATGAGCAAGAATCAAATAAAAAAGTATTACCTAGATTTGCAGAGCAAATGGGTATGCTTTCGGGTTTGGATAGGAGAGGATCTCATATGAGTTATGAGGCCTCTTGCTGGTCCAATCCCTCATGGTCTCTTGAGAGCATCCATGTTCTCATAAAATGAAGCATTTCCCCTTGCATCTTCAACCCCTGCAAATGAAAATGAGAAAATGAGAGCTTTTAGGGTTTTATGAAGTTTTAATAAGGCCCCAAACCCTAATTTCGAATTAGGGTTTGGAGGGCCCATTTCATTATACATTATTTTATTTAAATGTTTATGTGCCATCTTTTGAAACTTATTTATTGAAATAGATTTGGCCCTTTTGTATTTAATTGTGTAAGAGGGTAGTGTTATTTGAAAGAACCTTATATTTATGCTTCTCTTATTGATATATTTTATTTATTAACATTTATCAATATGACAGTTTTAGCATTTTAATTTGTTTCATGTAATGCAAGGTGAGGCATTTATCGAATCATAACTGTTACTACTTTTGTTCCTTTATAAGTTAGTTGAATGTTGATTTAGAGTTATTTTAATATTTTATAGTCGGATAAATTTTAATATGTTAGTATAACAAGATTGTGATAATCTGGTTCAATTTTCCTTCTGAGATGTTTTAACGGCCGTCAATAATATTAGATCATGGCTTTTATTTTAATTTGATGGATTATAAGTTGTAAAGAAAGGAAAGTAAAATTTGGTAAGAGTGATAAGGTTTTATATATATATATATATATATATATATATATTGTTAGAATAAATTAATAATTAATGTTTTATTATTTTGAGGTTAATTTCTCATAGTAACCTTAATCTCAGTTGATCCTAAATTTATTAAGGGTAAAAATTATAGAAATTATTTTAATGAAATAATTAATGTTATAATTATCCATAGATTAAATGATATAATTATTCTTTAAATTATATGGGATTAGCGAAGGAATTTAGTTCTTAAGTGAATTAGCTGATGTTAATAGTGTAATGTTCCTTCTATAACATTACACTTAATTGATTAAAATATTTTAATTAAGATCCATAGAGTCATTCCATTTCGATCTTATAATTAACTCGGTATGATTAGGGAGTTGATATTCCCTTATCATATCTTTCCCTTGTCGCCTAATGTCTTTCGTCGAGTAGGGGATGAAGGCATGCTAGTGCATGCCTCTTGTCTCCTGATATGACGTTGGGTGACTTTTTCCATGCGAAGTATACATACCCTAAGCTTCGCATCGTTGGCTTTTAGAGTAACCTAGTTTCGTATTGTGTCCGTTTTAGTGATTCAATTTTTTTTTGTTGTTGTGTTTTTGTCTGAATTTTTGGGCATTACAAATGCAAACCTTTGTTTATATAGTTTGCGCATCTTCTAGGCAAGGCATAAGATGTAATCATTTTATTATAGATATTTATAAAAATTAGGCTTATTTTGGATATTTTACAACAACATAAAAATGATGTTTACATTCCATGGAGAGCACTAAGAGTTATATACAAATGGAAAAAAAGTTGTTTACCTTAAAACACTATAAATTATTTGTAAACAAGTATAAGCTTGACTCTTACATGATTCAATGAGTATTATTTATTAAGAAGTGTATCCTACACATAGTTGTTCATTTGTTTTTGGACGTTTTGTTGGTGCATCTAAATTGGATGTCTATAAGTAGGTGCATATTCTCAATTTTCACAAAGCACCTTTTTAGAGACAATGCTCCCATTAAAATGCATGTATATGCCAAGGACTAAGAATTTTTTCCATCTGAAAGATTCAATAAATGAATATAGATTATTTAAATCTAGATGCAACTTCTATGTAATTTGCTAAAATGGTAGCACTGGACCATGTCAGAGATTTGACAAAGTAGTTTCAAACAAGTGTTTGTAATTTTCTCTTTGGTTTTGGCAATTTGAGAAGTGTTAAGAAATCACAATTTTAAGTAAAGATGATGTTTAACTATGATTGAAGGAATAAATTAAGACTAAATAAATAAATGTATTATTTTTTAGTAGCTAATTGGGTGCTGGCTATTGTGTTAGCCAAGAATCAGTTGTATGCATGAGCAAAAAATTCTATGAATCTTCTGCTCTATGAAAGAGTGCAATAACTGTATATTAAGATTTTTTAAATGGAGATGCAATGAGCATGTATCAAAACTCGTATTTTGAGAATTACTAAAATGATAGCTTTTGTTGAGATTATGAGATTTTACAAAATAGTTTCAAATAGGTATATGTAAATTTCTTCTTGGTTTTGATTTATTTGTGTAGGTGTTTAAGAAATCATAGTAAAAATTGTAGATTGTGAAAATAAATAAATGTTTTGTTTTTGAAGCCAACTTTATTAGCCAATAGACTATATATTATGGGTATTTCCTTGGATTGAATTTTATCCACATCTAGGAGTTTATCAGAATATTTCTTGGCCTTACCTAATGCTTGAAAATAAATTGATCTTGTAATTAATAATATCTCCTTACCCAGCTTCCAATTCACACCCTTGTTGCTGGAAGCAAGATCAAATCACGATCTTGAGCTACAAAATTGTAGGTAATGTATGATAGGAAAAATACTCCTATTGTGAGACCCACAACCATGCACAAAGATCTAACTAAAGCTCAAATCTCATCTAATTTGGGTCTGATTTTCCATCATTTCCAATGTTTGAATATAAAACCAATATTATTGCTATGAAACATAGGGCTCTTACCTATGAGAACAATATATTACTTTGAATGAGATGCTAGAAAGATATAGACATGAAGAATTCATGAAATAATTAATCTAAGAGGCAATTTATAGGCACAACTATTTTTATCTATTATGATCACTCCAACTTTTAGAATTAAGAGGGCTACTACAGTTTATAGTCACAAAGTTTGACCTAATTTTAGGAGTGTCCCTCAAAACAAATATATACCATTTTTAGAAAGAATGGTGAGAAAGCCATGTATGTTTTTTTCAAGGCTTAGCCTCACTTCAGGAATTTTCCTTAGAACTCTTTAATTTAAGAGAAATTCTTCCAAACAAATGTGTATCATGCCTTAGAAAACACACTGGTTGGAAAACTATTTAGTGTCAGTCTATTGCAATTAGCAAAAAATACAAGTAGCAAAAATAAATTTGTAGGTGTAATTGCATTTATGAAAGGAGGAAGCAACTTGAGATGCTAGCTAGACACTTTTATGAGCATAAATGATTTAACCACTTTTCCCTACAACTGCATTGCCAAAGCTCCAAGTAGAGCAAAATTGGTTGTTTAGATAGAACAAAATTGGTTGTTTAGAATATCCACCAAGTATTTTTTTTGGCCAATCATGTGTTGTGAATTTGTTTGATAATTTATGAATGTATTATTTGATTATAGTGGTTAGGTAGATGGACTTAAAGGATCCAATTTATTTTTTATTTTAATTTTAATATCCTATTCTACTAAAGCTTAAAAGTTTATTACAAATGTTATATTATGGAGTGGGTTTAAAATGATTTTATTAGTAACTGTATACTACATGACCCTCCCCTCCTCTCTCTCTTTATATATATATATATATATATATATATATATATATATATATATATATATATATATATATATATATAGGTTGATTGTACTAAATACATAGAAATCAATATCAACAAATGCATATAGGCAGATTGATTGCATAAAATACTTAGACTGTATACCAAATTACCGATGCAATGTACAATAGCTATATATCTAGATCTAATTCCTTTATATCAGACTTGTCCTTGGATCGATCTTTGAATGATTAATGTAGACTTATTGAATTGATCGAAGAATTGATTGTTGGTTGTTTGCTTGATTGCCAATTGGCGTTTGATGGATGATTGAATTATTTCCATTGATTTAATGTTTTGATGTATTAGTGAATGGTGATTGAATAAATAGAATTTGTAGAGTGATAAATGATGATTAAGTGCATACCGATTTGATGTATTGGTGAGTGACAATAAGTCCCTTGAATGCTTGGAGTGACAATAAGTCTCTTGAACATAGATACAACCGATACCATAAAGTATACATAACAACCAACATCCATTGCACAAGTCACAGGGTATGTAATAACCAATCATATACAAGGTACATGTACAATATCTTGAAAGATAAGAGCAAATCTCTAATAATTATGATCAAGAAAGAATGTAACAATAACAACAAGAATCATCCAACATCGGTTCAAAAATGTTGAAATATCAATGGTAAAATAAACACTACCACCCGACCATGTGAACCAAGAAGTCCACTCCCACCATGCTAAGGAGATAACATCAGACCCCACTTGGATAACAATAGCACAACCAATCATAAGGAAAAACCTAGCAAAAGATCTTGAAAGATCTCTATCTCAAAGGGTACAACTCAACTGCAACGGTATACAAACTAATCCAGAGGCAACCAATCACATGTAGGACACTTAAGATGTGTACAGGGAAGTGTCATCGCATACGTCTAACCCTTGAGTTTTGTCTTGGCAATCTCTATAGACTCCAACACTCAAGTGATCATATGCGACATCAATAAACCTCTCGTACGAACAAGACTACTAATCATGTAAGACCTCAA
>BSBK01000260.1:7500-312500 GCA_027943335.1 Chamaecyparis obtusa
TATGAAAGGTGGCACATGTTTGAAATGAATTGACTCAAATTAATGAAGTCATTAGGTACTTAAATGAATTTGTTTGGCATTGAATAGTTTGTAGATGGTCTGTTATGAAATGCAATTATAGATTGTGGCTGGCTTTAAATAGAAATTATGGACTATAATTAAAGTCTATAACAGGTTCTTTATGAACTGTTATTGTTTTAGATTGGTGTTTTTTTTGCAGGTTTTCTATAAGCTGTTATATTCAGCTGTTGTTGTTTTCGATTCATGTTTCAACTTGTTGTTTTGTATGGATTGTTTTATTTGTTTGTGTTTTTAGAGTTTCAATTGGTAGTGTTTATTCTTAATGGAACATAAGAATATAAAAATAGTTGTAGATTTGTGAAGGTAAGCATCATAATATGCTGATTGGTCAGTTTTTTTAATAGTAAGTTGAGTTATTTTATTGATCAAAATTGAAATATATGAAAGAATAACAGTCTAATAATGGAAGATTGCATGTAGAACAAATGAAAAGATCTAAAATAATAACTATATAAAAAGAAAAGGAGGCTGACAACAATAACATAATTTGAACAATGAAGTACTAGCTTTTATATTTGCTTGAAAGAAAGGCTAGATGTTTCAAACAGTTCTCGTTTCAATTGGTAAGTGTTTATTCTTAATTGAATATGAGAATATAAAAATAGCTATATATTTGTGAAGATAAGCATCATAATACGATGATCAATCAGTTATTTTATGACAATTTGAATTCTTTTATTGTTCAAAACTGAAATATATGGAAGAATAACAGGCTAATAATGGAGGATTGCAAGTAGAAAAAATGTAAAAGATCTAAAATAACAACTTTATAAAAAGACAAGAAGACTATCTACCTAATTTGAATGATGAAGTACTAGCTTTTACATTTGCATGAAAGAAAGGCTAGATGTTTCAAACAGTTATTCAAATATGATTTGAATTAGTGTTATGTAACTTTTAATTTATGATATAGATGGCACCACACTATTTTTTGATTGATTAATCAAGGTTGTTGATGATGAAGACCACCAAGTTGGTGTGAGATTAACCTTAACAAAGATGCTCATTAAAGTTGAGAAGAATAAAAAGTGTTATAATATGAAATGAAATTATCAAAATTGATGTGGGCACCATCAAAATTAGTAAAAGTGGCATGATATGAGCCTCAACAAAGACATCGATTAAAATTGATAAGAATGGTAAGTGTTACAATATGAAATTAAATGATCAAAATTATTGTAGGCACGATCAAAATTAGTAAAAAATGAAATGAGATTAAGCTTGGCAAAGACATCAATTAAAATTGATATGAATGAAAAGTGTCACAATATAAAATGATAAATTAGTAATAACTGGTGTAAAATTACCCTTTACAAAGACACAAATTAAAATTGATAAGAATAAAAAGTGTTACAATATGAATTGAATGATCAAAATTGATTTGGGCATCATCAAAGTTAGTAAAAAATTATGTGAAATCAACTTTACAAATACACCAATTGAAATTGATAAGACTACAAAGTGTTACAATATGAAATGAAATGATCAAAATTGATGTGGGTGCTATCAAGATTAATAAAACTAGAGTGGCATTACCCTTAACAAATGCACCAAATAAATTTGATAAGAATGAAAATGGTTACAATATGAAATGAAATGATCAAAGTTGACGTAGACATGAGGTTAACCTTAACAAAGACTGGCTAAAATTGATAGGAATGAAAAGTGTTACAATATAAAATGAAATGATCGAAATTGATGTGGGCATGATTGAAAGTAATCAAAATTGGCGTGAAATTACCCTTTACAAAGACACCAATCAAAATTGATAAGAATGAAAAGTGTTACAATATGAAATGAAATGATCAAAATTGATGTGACCACAATCAAAGTTAGTAAAAATTGACATGAGATTAACTTTACCAAAGACACCAATCAAAATTGATATGAATGAAAAGTGTTACAATAGAAAACTAAATGATAATAAATGATGTGGCCACCATCAAAATTAGTAAAATCCGATAGAAAATATCCTTAATAAAGACACCACACACCATTTAAAATTGATAAGAACAAAAACTTCTGCAATATTAAATGAAATGATCAAAATTAATGTGGGCACAATCAAAGTTAGTTTTTAAAAACTCCATGAAATTAACTCCAACAAAGAAAAGTATTACAATATGAATTGAAATGATCAACATTGATATGGACACGTGGGAACTAGTAAAAATTGGTATGAAATTAACTTTAATAAAGACACTAATTACTATTGATAAGAATAAAAAGTGATACATATGAAATGAAATGATAAAATTTGATGTGGGCACCATCAAAATCAGTAAAAAAATGAGAATTAACTTTAACACAGATACCAATTAAAATTGATAAAAATAAAAAGTGTTACAAAATGAAATAGAACGATCAAAATTTGATGTGGGCACCATCAAAATTAGTAAAAACTGGTGTGAAATTAGCTTTAACAAAGACACCAATTAAAATTGATAAGAATGAAAAGTGTTATAATATGAAATGAAATGATCAACATTGTTTCATGCATAATCAAAATTAAGAAAACAAAAATAATCCCTAAAACAAAATTGATAAAGAAGAGAGAAAACAAAAGGTAGACGAGGGGTCGTTAGTTTCTAATGTCACTTCGAACCTGTATGAGTGACTAAGGCCCCCATCCATCTTCCATTATTGTTGTTGCTCTCACTACTTAACAACTTTTATTATTGTTGTTTATTAGCTTTTTAGACTTTGCCTATATATAAACTATAAGATTGACTTTATGTACTATTTTTTTTTGTGAATAAATACACATTTTATAAGTAATAAAAACTATCATACTTATTCATACAAAACAAAATTGATAATGAATGAATGATTTTAATGACATCTATGAGACCAATAAGTCTAAGGGACCAAAGAAACGTACAACCTTAAACAATTTCCATATTCTTTTCCAACTCCGATCTTCTTTTATGGATCTTGATCAGCAAACCAACACTTTGGTTGACCATATCCTCTTCAAATAAACTCCGCATGTTGTCCACTTTCAAGATGGTTTCATAATTAGCTCGAATATTGTCATAGGCTGCACATTCAGTGAGAAAGTGCCATTCGGTTTCAATTTGATGTAGCACACAATCCTCTGTTAACAATAATATTCAATTACCAGATAAAAAAACACAGATTTGAAACCTCCAATATTATTCATTCATCACTGATTGCCTCTACAATTTGCTGCAAACTCTTAAGTAACCAAAAAACTAGAAAAAACAAGAAATCTGAAAATTACCCTTTTTGGCAATTTTTTTTCACAGGTGTTTTTTGTCATTTTTGGTAATTTTCGAAACAACACTTAAAAAGCTGAAAATTTCCCTAAACATGCCCTCGACTAAGTTAGAATGAATTGCCAACTAATATCTGAGATTTGATAGCATCAAATCGAATTTATTACAAAATAGAACTTTTTAAAAACTAGAGAAAAAACACTAAAAGCTAATTTCGGAGCCCAAGATGAAATTTTCAACTCCCGAAAATGTGCTAAATCAATTAGCAAAATAAATGCCACCACCTAAGGTACGCACCCGAAAAATTTCAACAAAAATCCAGACTTGAGTCAAAAGTTATGACCTCTGAAAGTTTTTGTATGAGATTATGACCTATCGAAGGCCCTGCATCACAATTGTACCCGTCCTACAAAACATGCAAGTTCTCTCATCCCAAGCCTTTTTGAACCTCTTCCATCTACTCGTCTCACACAATACACCAATTAGAAGTATAATAATGAAATAAACAAAATTGGTAATATAATTCTAATACAAATGCCTAATCAAAATTTGTAACAAAATCATACTAATGATTACTTACATAAAGTCACAATAAATGATAACAATGATTGCTGATTAAAGAGATTGAGTGAGAAGAAGAACCACCAAAATTGTCACCTTTCAAAATCCTGTGAGGGAAGCAACCCCAAAATTGTCTACTACCACCAAAATTGTCACCTTTCAAAACCCTGTGAGGGAAGCAACCCCAAAATTGTCTACTGTCCAAATTATCATCTACCAAATTCGACAAGAACCAAAACAACACCTGCCAAAATTGTCCCCAGTCGGAACTAACTAGAGCGAGCACCACCCTTTTATACGCGTTGTGACTGATCAGAGTTGGGAGAATTTCACCGTGACCATATAACTAAGTTTAGAGAACAATACCCAAATCACCTCGGTCACCCAAAACTCCAAACAAATTGCATTATTTAATTCTTGTTTGTTGTGATATCTGAAGGCATCAAGAAGGCGGAGTTTTCCATGCTGGCCCTTTTTGGAAGAATTGAACATTAGGAGGTCAAAATACTCACTCTACTGGTCAAAGAAAGGACTCTTACTTAAATCGTAGACAACTAGAAAATCCAGTTTTGGCGACCTCTGTGAAGATCTGGTGGTTGAAATGGTGCTGTTCTTCACTGGTTTGCTATGAATTATTAGTTCTGGAAGTTACCGAGTTGGAGAAATACTGCACAGTCATGGCAGAAGAAGTAGATGAACTTTACGAGAATTCATACTGCAGAATCCACCCAGGTCAGTCTACTGTGGGAATATGTGCAATTTGTCTACAGGAGAAGCTTGGCAAGCTCATTTTTTCTGAGAAACAGTCACTTTTCCCTCATCAATCTGAAGTGGGTTCCTCATATTCATGCTCATCCTCTTCATCTGAAGCTGCAAAGAAAATCAATGGAGAAAATCATAGCATGGGTAGCAGAAAACCAACTGTGTCTTTGAATGATAGATCGAAGCATAGCGGATCTGCAGAAGGGTTTGTTTTGCTGAGCAGAAGCAAATCTGTAGCCACTTCAAGAAGAATAGGCACCTTAGGGGATTCAAATCTGTGCAGTAGTAGTAGTAGTAGTGCTAATAAGAAGAAAGGATCACATGGCTCCGCCTCATTCTGGGCTTTCTTTGGCTTTTCAAAGAAAAAAACCCAGTTAAATGGTGTTGTTGCAGATAAGGTTGAAGAGGAGGTTTCAGTTACGTATAATGGAGGGAAAGTCACAAGATCAAGATCTGTTGGCTGTGGGAGTAGAAGCTTTTCTGCTGCCGAGAGATTTCATCCTGTTCATTTTGAGAAAAGCCCAGTGGGGTCCTCAAGAAAAGTGGTGGAATCACATGAAAAACTCAAGGTTTTGGGTGAAGAGGAAGAGAATGTAAAGGGTGGCAGCAATGTGAGATGTGGGGGACTTTTTGTGGGGTTTGGAGGGCTGCCTCCTATAATGACATCATCATCAACGTCTTGTGCTGCAATGATTTCTGAGGGTATTAATGGGAGATGCCACAGCAGGAGCAAGAGCTGGGGATGGGCATTTTCTAGTCCTGTGAGGGCCTTCAGGCACTCAAAGAGGTGGAGTAATACTGCTAAGTCCAGCAATGAGGATTCTGCTTCTGTTTCTGCTGCTGCAACTGCTTCATCACCTACAGGTTCTGCCATGGAGATCGACAGAGGCTAATTTTGATTTCTTCCTGTAACGATTTTTTATTCTTTTCTTTTACATTGTATCTTAGCAGGGTTGGATTCAGTATCATGACATCTCATTTTTCTTTGAAAGGGCTTGTCTTTTGATATTTGCATTCTTTAAACTTCAATCCAAGCGAAGTCCATGAATATTTGTATAATCAACAGCTAGCTGTCCTGTTATTTTGTCCATTTTAGGGTTTTTCATTTACGAGTTGGCTTCACTGTTGCAACTCAATGGAAGTTGGATTGCTAGATAAGAATGTTCTTGTGTTCAGCTACCGTCTTCATCCATTGATGGATTTGATTTTTTTCCTTTTTCTGGCCCCTACTCGTGGAGTGAAAATCAGGTTGCTGGTAGTAACTTCCAGTTTCTGCATGTATGCCTTCATAAGACAAATATGCAATGCAGTTTGATTGCATGTGTAGGGGCCACTGAACCTGATCCATGAATTGGGTACATGCCCTTAACTGGTTTGGTATTCCTTTTGTGGCTTATAACTGAACTAATGATCTTTAGGACTGCTGATTTTGGTTTTTGCAAATTGTCACTATAACATCTTCAGTTTCTCTCTTCTTTAGCATTTACCTGTTCTAGATCTTGTAATGAACAGAATTGTAAGAGTGACATTTAGATCTGAGGAAGTGAAGGTTTGAGATTGAAAATAATATAAGTTTGGGGGATTTATTCATCTCAGAGGTTGCTTTGTGAGCTTGGAACAAGAGTCTCTAGGAATAACTCGGGAAGGAATCATTTAGCAAGCCCATTACTAGAACATTCGTGTTGATCAAATTGGACTTCAGTGTAGAATTGTATGGATGATGTGCAGCACAACTTTTTGGATACTTATTTTATATTCAGAGAATACCTATCTCTACAGTTCATTTCCATTTTTTCTTTTAGATATTCTTATTTAGAAGAATGGCTAGATGCGTTTATCATTTGAAGGGAGGTGTAAGCAATTTTGCTTGCACAATGTGCAGTTTATGTTTGTGTTAATATGGCTCATGTTTATGTTATTTTAAAAATGTCTCTTGTTCAGAGTTTGTTGTCTTATTTAACTTAATTGTTTTCATTCACAATAAACTACAGAAGTACAATATTTGAAGGATGTGTAAGCAAAATTTCCAGCGTACAATCTTGTGGGTCAGCCTGGTCTTATACGAAGGTTGCAGTGAAGCTGTTTGATTATCAACCAGTTTTAACACTGTCAATGGTTTAAAAGCTGCTTCGTAGTTTGAACTGTACCAGTTAAGTTCACGGACAGGATTGTTTAGAATGCCGCAGTATTATATGTGTAAATAGCCAAGTTAACATGGAACAATACAAAATGAGATTTAATAGATCTTTGTCAGAAAGGAGGATAAATTTCATCACTGTTACTAGCCACATTAAATATTTGATTGATTGAGATTTGCTCTCCCTTCAATTTTGAAACCACCTGAGAGATGGCCTCACTTCTGTTTGTAAAATGTCAATGAAATTTGAGGAATACTCCTCACTTCTGTTTGTAAAATGTCAATGAAATTTAAGGAATACTACTCTCATTGTAAAGACTGACTTCAAAAACAATGTAGCCAATATTTTGATTCAATAAACTATCATGCTTGCATCGACTATTTTGGAAATGGATCTGCTTTCTGTTTTGATCTATTCTTAGAAACTTCTGGTGAAGGATGATTCCTATTGACAATATTGCCAGAAAAATATATTAAATGGTCGAATTATATCTGGGGTGGATCACACCAGCCTGCTTTCATTGGGTTGGGGATCAATACAATGTATAGGGAAGTACAGATGCCAAAAATTTGTTCAGTGAAATCACTTCAAAGGAAGGATTCTACATCCTTGGGTTTTGAAAGAATAGAAAACCCATCAAAAGGGTTGTAGTTCAAATAGTTGAGCACAATCAGTTGCAGGCTGATGATATGTTTCTTAATTATGCCATCAATTAATGTTCGAATCATCAGTAGTATGATATGGGGGATGAGATCTTGTCGCAGGCAAATTCAGCAGAATTGATATCTCCCAGTCCTCGACTCTTAGCTGAAGAAGTATCAATAATTCGTTCTCCTATATGGAATAGTAAAACAAACTCGATAATGATATAAAAACCTCCATCAAAATGAAATACAGAGAACCCAGCGATTTTTGAAAATATCAGGAACCCCACAAAAAGTTAACACAAAAATATGAACCATGTTCTGACTGTGGCTTACCTCTTTTTTCATTTGTTTAATTCGTAGCCCTTTATCAAGATGGTGTTTTCGAATGATTTCTTACAGCCTGTCGTGAATCCTGGATCTCTACAAACCATACTCACTCATTTGTAATTCTTGCTTAATCTAGTGCTATTCAGTCTCAAGTAATGGCACTATAATGTACTCCAAGCCTTTTCATTCTGATATGAGGAAAACACTACTTAACTGATATTGGTTCAATTAGAAGCCTAGACATGAATGTTCAAGATATTCTACTTTTGGAATTTAAGAGATTGTGGGTTGTTTCTTTTTCACTTGGCTAGGCATATGGAGCTCTGACAAAAATGAATCAGTAAGTGAATTTGATCTGAAGTGTTTTGTATCAGTTTCTGAATTTGATTGTGTAGAATTTTTGTTTTTTTTCTGAATTTTTTTTTTGTTTTATACAATCCAATTCAGAAACTGATACAAAATATTGGTATGGATTGTAGAAATCTAATAGATTTGATTGATCTGAACAATTTTTTTCATGTAAGTTTAAGCAAATTTGATCTGAATCAGTATTTTTTTTTTCATGTGGGTGCCCTTCTACCGAGTCAGATACAGATCATTATAACTTGCAACTTCAACAGATTTATCTTTTTCAATTAAAATTTGTAGCCCACTTCAAGAAAACATCATTGCACTCTGTAGATTGCAAGGAACAGATTGCCTGAATTCAACGAGAATCTTGGTATCTCTGTGAAAACACACATATTCAAGTATTAACTGCTTGAATTGTAGCTTATCAATTCTTTCAAACAGGTCTGAACGTTGTTGTAGGCTTGTAGCCAAGTACACAAAAAGCAGTGTTACTGTTAAACAAGCATTCCTTGATGATACTGACAGAACCAAGACATTCATTGAAAATGCAGATTTATTGAAGTTACCAAGAACAGTCAGTGAGTAAAGACAAATTAGCTTTTGAGGTACAATCATCGAGGCAACGATCATTACCTGTCTTGATGCAACCTTTCAGATAAATAGGGAAAGGATGCAAGAAAACTCGTATCTTACCAACGGGGGACACTTGTTTGTTTTCCAAACTCTTCTTGTATATTATTACGTTTTAGTTGGCTATTTAGCCACCACCAGGATGCAATAGTGGATGCAATTTAATAATTGAAAGGTATTTGTCATTTAGTGATAAAATATGTTTGAATATCCATAAATTTAGGATAAGTGTTATTTTTTATTATTTAATTAAATGTTCTCATTTTTAAAAAAATATTATATTCTATTATTTATTTATTTATCATTTGGTGTTCGAAGTACAAGTCATAGTGGTCAAATTTCAGTTTTATATGAGATGAAAGTCAAATAAGATTATAAATTAAAATATTATGATGTTAGAATATAATATTATGATATTAAGTAGAATATCATGTCATTTTCATTACAATCAATAGTTTGAATTTGTATATATTACATGATTCTTAATATAAGTAATTAGAATATATATTAATTCAAATTTTAAAATAGGTGACCTCTCGATTAAGGCCAGCTGTTCTTAACTAGTAAAATTATATAATAAAAAAATAGGAAGGCATTTTTCAATAAATTGAAACAAAAATTTAATAAATTATTTACTTAAATAAATATGCGCTTTTTATTGTAGAGATTATAAGGTATGCACATCTACCAAATAATTATATTGCTTATTTTAGTATTATTAATTTTAATATAAACAAGTTAGATTACATAGATGCAAGTGTAAATAGTTTTGAAATGGTGGGAAGTATAAAGGTTTCAAAAATCATTCAACACCATATTTCATTCAATGAAGAATAATCAATCAAATTCAACTTTAGTCTTCTCGTAGAGTTGAGCTTTGTGATTGATTACCCCCTTTTAAGATTTGATATTATTGGATATGACAATAAGAAATGATGCAATAACTAGGCAAAATGCTAGGAATATATAAGATTAACATGAAATGTTAGACCAATGTGCTAGGCAATTTAGTCCTGATAGGTGTTCTACAACTCAGGGCTTTAGATTCTAGATCATGATGCTCTAAATCACGCTTTTTGAAAATCAGCCAAAAAGTTTCAGATAGGTGTGCTAATTGACTTTTGTTGGTTCAAAATTTAGAGCTGTAGTTCTTAGTCTACACCTTTTGATGTTGCAACTTTGAGTAGTTATATCTATAACTAGCAAGGTAAGTGCACCAAGATGCTAGGCAATTTAGTGGCCACTAGCTGAAAATATGCCTAACATGAATAAAACATGTTTGTGGTTTTTGAATAAGAATTTCACATAAATCTAGTGTTCTCTTGCACATTAGTGTTGATTACTTTATTTTTCATTGTTGCTGATTAAAGATGCACATTTTGGAATTAAAGTAAAAAGATTAAGTTGTTAAAAGATTGATTTACCCCCAATCTTTGTGTGTATTCAAAATGTACCCGTTTTACGCTCAAAAGAGCATGTATGTTTAAGAGCATGTATGTGTTTTTATAATTAAAAAAAAACATACATGCTTTTATGAGATCAAAACAAGTACATTTTTTAATACACCTAAAGACTAAAAAAGGGGGAGGGGTAGGGGGAGTCAGAGGGGAGGGGGGCGGGGGGATAGGTCAACAACAATGAAAGATAAAACAATCAACACCAATGTATAAGAGAACACTAGATTTATGTGGAATTTATCCAATGGGAGAAAAACCATGGTAATAATATTCCATAATATATGAAAAGTATTACAATGAAGCTTAGTAGTAGACTTGTAGCTGAGATTCACAATCTCAAAGCAAGATACAAAAAGGACTTGCTGAGGAGATTCACTATCTTAGTGTAGGATATATGAAAATGAATAATAAATTTAAACATTTAACATACAACTTCTAGCAATCTCACAATGTAGATGCTTTCTCAAGCAACATTCATCAATTCAACTCTTAAACTTCCACTACACTTATCTGCTTCCTCAAGTTCAAATTTTCCACAATCCAAACACATTCCACACTCATTGTAGCTGATTTGATGTCCTATATATACATCTCATCAAACAAAACATTAATTAGGTTGGCCAAAAAAATGACCCCGACAAGTTAGCCTCAACAACTTAATGTAGTGAAAGCAGTCAAAATCGGGAGAAATAGGGCCTAAACAAATCTTATTAAATTTTCCGAAGTAGCCACAACCATTAAATACATTAGTGCACATCTTCCAAATTTGATAATGTAACATAGAGATGTAGCATGTAACCCTTTACTAGGCAGTCCAAAAATATAACCTCAACTTGATTTTTGCACAATGCAGATCATTTTGATCAATAGCACGACCTCAAAATAACTAATCACAATATCCAATGTTGACATAAACCCCAAATATGAAGTGCAAGCAAGAGCATAGATCGTGTCGACTAGATAATCATAAGTTGCACATGAAACCAACTTCAAAGATAGAGCAACACAAAAGAAACAACTGCTGCTAAATCACCCACAAAGAGATGTTCCTTGAACATACAACATGATTTCCAAAAAGCACATATCATGTTCTTATGTGGACCCAAGTTGCTGCAACCATTTTGATACAAACTTCTTCATAACCAGAAAGCCAAGAAACATAGTTATGAAACTCAACACCATAAATATTCTTACGACACACTTTATTATTAGAAATATGAACTGAGTCATTATAGAAACATTATAAGCTTTTCCTCCAAGCCACAACACTAGAAACATCAATGTGGAGAAACATAAAGCATTTTCTAGACCATTTCTAACATACACCCAAATTGCCAATACACTGCATACACCAAAGACATTTGCAACAACATCAAGGCCCTGAACATAACTCAAAGTTCCTATCACAACCTTCGAGTATGTTTTTGATTAAGGGCAAAGACAGGTTTTGGAGGGGCCCCAAAATCCTTTATAGAAAGTTGCAAGAGATAAGCATTAGAGTCCATCAAAACAAAACACTACTAGAAACAACCCAAACTAGTAGAACCCACCAAACCTTAGAGTATGTTACAAATTGTTTACAATTCAAAAGAGTAGTTCTCCTAGTCAACTCCATTTTGTGAGCTATGCTCACAACCTTCTTAACTAACATATTTGATGCAAGCGTTCCCAATTCCATAGGAAGTTTAGCATCAACCAAAAACATCTTAAGTTTTATTTTAGTTTTGGTTCAATTTTGGTTGTGTTTTAATTGGTTTTCTCTAGTTTTATTTTAGAGGAATTTTTTGGATCAATTTTACCAAGTAAGGCTTTCATCTTGTAGAAGGTCTAGACGGGTATCTCCAAACTTTATTTGGAAATAGTTGGATCAAAATTAGCTAAGTTATGAAAAATCAAAGGTTCATATATATCAAGAATAATTTTGAGGTTTGGGGTGTTATGAGAACATTTATTAGTTCTAAAGGCTCCTAGTTTCAAGTAAATATTTGACAAAGTATTTTGGATTAAAGGTTCAAATAGTTTTAGGAACCCCAACAATTCATTTTCCCTCTAGAAGCTTTGATTAACACTAAGCTCTTTTGTGTAGTTCCTCATGCCTTAAGAAACTCTAATAAGGTGTGAGGTTCTAGGTTCTTATCTAAATGTGGAACCTTGACAAGACAAAAACAAGATACACTTTTTAAGATTCAAATGGCTCCTAAAGGGGTCATAAAATTGGAAGAGACAAGAAAATAAACACTCAAAAATCTCTTAAAGGGGTATGAACCCCTAACGAGGTAGATGGTTCCTCATTCCCATTGGGGTGGGAACCCTTGATAAGAAGGAAATGAACTTGAACACGTAAATATTTTAAAAAATCAAATTGTATAGAATGAGTTTAAAGCTCCACCCTAGCTATGAACGCTCCTTTAATCATTTTTGAGGATCTTTCACATGTTGACATGTGGAAAATATTTTGGTTATCCAATTTTTCGGTGCGATAAGTGAAGTTAATCATGTGGGAAGTATATAATATTGAAAGGAATTTTTTTATTAGTTATTTTTTGGCCAAGGACGAAATGCTTGGCATGATCATTAATGAATACGAATATTTTCCATGAATATGAGAAGTTTTTGTAAGATTTGATGAAAAACAAATCTATTAAGCCCAAGAAACCTGCATGCAAAAATCTGTCACAAGGAAGAAATCTGTAGGAAACAAACATAGGTTTTGCTTTAACAATATGAAAGTTTTTTTATTATCAGCCAAAAGAATGAATCAAAATATACAATGGATCAATCCTTGTAGAAGGAGATCAAAAAACCTAATGGGAAACCCTAATAGGTAAATAGGCATTTAATAATTAGATTTAATTATTAAATGACTAATGCAAGTGCATAAAGTGAAATCTCAAGAGGTAGAAAAGTTAATTTAATCAATGTAATTAAATTAATTCTTTACTCTAACACCCCCCCTTAAGATGAGCAACAATGCAGCTACAAACAATGCAAGAAAGAAGCAAATGAACTACAATGCTAAATGCAAATTTGGGTCCCGACAACATGGCCTAATGAGGTACCCAATCACAACCAAATCTCTATGAAACAGAGAAACAAGGAAAACCACATGGGAAAAACCCTCCTCCAAAAAGAGATAGAAAGATGTGGAAAGTAGAAAAAAAGAAAGGAAGGTAGGCCTCAATGAGACCCCCCCAAGGACAACTTCCTTCACCCCAAGCATAGAACGCAGCTGAAGATACCGCGAGGATGCAAAAGGCTTAGTGAAGATGTCAGCAACCTGCTTCAAAGTGGGAACATACTCCAAGTTGAGAGAACCATCATGAATCAGTTGCCTGATGAAATGCATATGGATCATCTCAATGTGTTTGGTCCGCTGATGCTCAATTGCATTGCGAGAAATATGAATGGCACTCTGATTGTCACATTGGAAAGAAGAGTGGAACTATCAGGAGGAAACCCAAACTCTGTCATCAATTATCGAAGCCATAAAACCTCTTGACTAGCTAGCACAGCTACTCAATACTCTGCCTCTGTAGATGAAAATGCAACTATAGTCTGCTTCTTGCAAGACCATGTGATAGGACTAGAACCAAGACAAAAAAAAAGCCAGAAGTAGACTTATGACCATCTATATTAGCACCCCAATCAACATCTGTGAAACCAACAATGTGAGGATCTCCTGATGTATAGTGAATGCCATATAGAGTAGTGCTCTGAATGTACCTCAAAATATGTTTGGTAGCTTGCCAATGAATCTCATGAGGATCATGGGAGAATCAAGAGACAATGCCAACTGCAAAGGAAATGTCAGGACGAGTGTGTGTCAGGTACAACAAACTACCCACAAGTCTCTTGTATAAGGTGGAGTCAACTGGAGGAGTAGAGCAAGTGGTAGAAAAAAGAACACCTGACTGAAAAGGTGTGGGAGCAGGCTTGCAATCAAGCATGATGAATCTCTAAAGCATGGTAAGAGCATACTTCTGTTGGTGTATGGAAATCCCATCCAAAGATTGAATAACATGTAGGCCTAAAAAGTAGTGCAGAAGTCCAAGATCTGTCATCTCAAACTGCTCCATGAATGCTCTCAAAACACTCTAAATCATAGAAGATGAGCTACCTGTGATGATGAGATCATCAACATACAACAAAAGTATCACAAGATCAGCCCCATGACATTGAATGTACACTGTAGGATCAGAATGACAATGGGTGAAGTGTGAGGCTAGCAAGAAAGAGTCCATCTTCTCATACCAAGCCCGAGGGGCTTGTTTGAGACCATATAATGACCTTCGAAGTCTACACACAAGAGAAGAGTCCTGCAGAAAACCATGAGGCTATTCCATATGGATCTCCTCATGTAGATCCCCATGTAAGAATGCACTCTTCACATCCATCTGATACACTGTCCAACCCTGTGAAGTTGCAAGAGAAAGTACTGGGTGAATAGAATTCATCTTGGCGACATGAGAAAAGGTCTCAGAGTAATCAATACCCTCCACCTGTGAAAAGCCCTTCACAACAAGACGTGCCTTATACTGATCAATAGAACCATCTGCAGCATACTTGGTAAGGTACACCCACTTTCACCGAACCAACTTTCTTCCTTTCGGAAGAGTACAAAGATCCCAAGTGTGATTCTTCATCAAAGAAGAGTACTCCTCATCCATAGCCCTATCCCACTCAGGATGTCTTGTTGCCTCTGAAAATTTTTGAGGATCATCTGAAACAACATGACTCAAAAGACCAGTACTAGATTGCTGAGCATGAGTACGATGGGTATTTGAAGGATCTCCTACCAAAGAACCAGCAACACTGATTGTATCCTGAGCCCACTTGGGCATTCACGGAATATTTGGTGGAGGAGGGGAAGGTGGATCATCATCTAAATCATCCTTAGAGGATATAGAATCTTGAAGAGGAGAAGAGGAAGTACTGGGAAATGAGGGAGAAGCTGGTGATGGAGGCTCCATTTGAGGATAGCGCTCATCAAACTGGGCATCTCGTCGAAACAAGACTTCTCTCGAATCAAGATCAAACAACATGTACACCTTCATATCCTCATAGTAGCCAACAAATATCAGTGGTCAGCTCTTCCTCTCCATGGCTTTCCTCTGAGCATCTGGAATAAATGCCCAAGCCTCACTACCAAACACTCAAAATGTAGAAATATCAAGCTTGACATGGGACCAAGCCTCCTCAGGAGTCAAATGTCGTAATGCCTTATGAGGCATCCGATTCTGAATTTAGTTGGCACAATTCACCGCCTTTTCCCAAAAGGAAGGCTGCATATCTCAAGACTGTATCATACAATTGGCCATCTCCCGCAATGTTCTATTCTTTCTCTTAGCAACACCATTCTGCTAAGGGGTATGGGGAACTATTAGCTGATGCAGAATACCCTACTCAGTGCAAAAATCATGAAAAGACTGATTCACATATTCCCCTCCATTGTCAGTGCGTATTCTCCTGATAGAAAGACCAGACTGCTTCTCCAAAAATGTCTTAAAGACTCGAAATGAATCAAAGACATCAGACTTGTACTTCAAGAAGTACACCCATGTTCATCTGGAGAAGTCATCAATAAAGGTGAGCACATAACGAGCACTCAAAAAAGGAGTGGAAAATGACATGAGATCACTATGTATCAGATCCAGTGGTTCCTTAGCACGTGAGGATCTACCTGTTGGAAAAGGATCTCTATGATGTTTGCCAAGTGCACAACCTCAATAAACACCATCAGTGTAAGAGATATAAGGAAGCCCAATCACTAACTCTTGTGTACTCATCTGTTGTAGATATCTGTAGTTGACATGGCCAAAACACTCATGCCAAAGCTTTCTCACTGTGTTTGTATGAGAAACAAGAGAAACACCTGTATAATCGGAGCTCTCAAAGCCATGAAACATGTATAATTGATGCAGGGGCATCCTCGGTTCCTGAAGATTCTGGGAGTCTTGGTAACTATTTGGTGGAATTCGGTTAATTGGCTGGTGATCTCGGTAGAAGACTGGAGTTTCTAGGTCTTTGGTGATAGTTCTCAGTCAGAGTTTATTTGGCTTCATCGATGGAGCTTGGTGGTCGTGGTAAAGGTTCTTGGTTGGAAGTACCGATGGAGCTCAGTAGATGATGGTCACTCGGTGTGTCTGGTGCTCAGTGACTCGGTGTTCCTGGTGCTCGGTGCTTGGTTATCGACGAGGTCTCGATGTTTATTATTGGCACTCGGTGTTCTTGCTGACTGACTTGTGTGTTTGGATGAATCGGCTTGGCCAGCTAGTGCATTTAATTTGGGTCGTGCTCCTCGAGTTATGGATTGACCATTGGATGTGTGGGGACCTAGATCTGGCATGTTGCATTCTCCTATGCGAATCTAGATGCCGACATGATGAATTAATTATTGGAAGGCTATGTGAGAGCCGAATGATGTTTCATTTAATATTTGTTTATCTTTGGAAGCCGACTGGGTTTTGGGATTATTTGTTTGTAAAGCCAACTTGTGGCTAAAGAATAGTATTTAAGAGGGTGTTTGGATAGTTGTTTAGGCAAATTTGGAGAGACAAAGTAGATTTGGCAGGTAGAAGGAAGTAGAAGAAGTGTACTAGAGTTAGTAGCTTGCGAGCTTAGGAACAAGAAGATTGCTTGGTGGCTTGCGAGCACAAGTTTAGATCTTTCTTGGAGTACCTACCAGCGTCCTGTTGTGTTACATACCTAGGCTAGCTGAGAGGTGTGTTGGATCCTACGTGATCTTGTTCAATTATTGTAATCCTTGATGTATTTAGTCGTAACCGAGAAGGCCTTACAACTCGACATGTTGCTTGTAAGCTCAATTACTAATGAATAAAGAAGATTTTAATTCTATATTGTGTTGTGTTGTGCTATTCTGCATTGTTGGTGTTTGGCTGCAAGTTTGGACAGTCCTTAATTGGATCCTCTGACCTTGACTGCATCAGAATGATATCAGAGCGAGTTGATCTTGTTTGGAGAAAGGTTGGCAAAGAGATTGTGTGTAATCTGAGTTGCAGATCCGTGTTACTGAACTTGTGAAATCGTGGCCTAGTTGTTCATGCGAGGTGGCGGGTTGTGATCTGACTTGCATACAACTCAGAGGTTGTCACAAGGTGGTCGATGTTGGGTTTGTTGTAGATTGTTTTGAAGATCTTTGGAGATGTCTCCGAGAGGATTGAACCCTGGTGTGGTTGCTTCTCTTTGTGATGTGGTGGAAGCGAAGATTTCTAAGAGGTTTTCTTAGTGGGAAATGGATTTGTTGAACCGTATGGAGGACTGAGTGGATAACCTTGTGAAGGAAAGTGTTGTTGAGTTTTGTAAAGCTTACCAGAGTTGGGACATGCCAATCTAGAAGAAAGTTGTCTGGCCTGTTAGAAGACTAGTCCGAGAGATAAGACATGTGGAAGTATGGTAAATTGGTTTTGATGTTCAGTTCGTAGAGTTTGGCATGAAACTTGCAGAGCAACTTGTGGCTATTACTGAGTTACCTATGCTTACCAATGATGTTGTTGACCTTGTTGAGGCTAGTGAGAAGATTGGTTTTCATGTTCAGTCGGTTGCGTCTGACATGGAGACTGTAGAGCATCTGGTTGTGCATGGTCAAGTTGCTGTTGATGAGGAGTTACCTGCTATTGAACACCTTTGTGATGATGGTGTTACCGAATTTCTTTTGTTTGGTGTTGAGGTGCAGAGGTTGTTTGCTGGTTACAGACTTAGTCGTTGGTTGAAAGTGATAAGTCTTGTGATGAGGTTCTGAGATGGAATTCTGACTTGATACTTGGTGATGGGTTGAAGGCTCAGTTTGTTTTGGATGTTGAACATGTTGACTAGTTGGTGATAGATCGGTTAAGGAGGACTTGACTGATGAACTTGTGTATTTTCCTAGCTTCGCGGATTGACAAGCCTTGTGTAAAGATGAAGTGGACGATAGATTTTCTTTAAGGAGAAAAGTGTGGGACACACTTTCTTATTTACCCTTGGTGTCTGATGCAGGGGCATCCTCAGTTCCTAAAGATTTTGGTAGTCTCGGTAACTGTCTGGTGGAGTTCTGTTAATTGGCTGGTGATCTCGGTAGAAGACTGGAGCTTCTCGGTCTTTGGTGATAGTTCTTGGTCAAAGTTTGTTTGGCTTCACCGATGGAGCTTGGTGGTCATGGTAAAGGTTCTCGGTTGGAAGTACCGATGGAGCTTGGTAGATGATGGTCACTCGATGACTCGATGTGTCTGGTGCTCAGTGACTCGGTGTTCCTAGTGCTCGGTGTAATACCCCAAAAATGGGCTATAAGTTCATTAATCTCCTACATCGACAAATCAAACAAAATCGACATCAAAGTCCTAACCTAAGGCACATCTAACATCATCGAATCATAATTGATTATCTTAAATTCTGCATCGGGGAATATTCCTAGTAATATTTCTAATTATCTTAATTATCTTTAATTTAATGATTATTTGGCGATAAATTACATTTATCCTAAGTTTGATTAATTGAATATTTTCATATTTAATTAATTAGATTTAATATTTGCCACTTAATTGTGTAATTAAATTTAATTCTATCTATTATTAATTGTATTATTTAATTTTGACAATAAATCAAAATTCCTATATTTAATTGATTAAATTCTTATTTAATTAATTAAAGCATGTTGTCATTATTTAATAATATAATTTTTAATAAAAGTTTGGTAAAATAGTTAATTAACCCATAAATTAATTATTTTATTTCAAAAATCAGTTGAGTTGAGGATAAATCACTTTATTTATTTATTTAATTCTTAATTATTATGCATATTCAAAAGAAACAGTTAAACTCCAAATTAGAAAATCAATGCAAGTTATTGACTTTTTGGAACTCAACATCCTTTTGGAGTTCAAAAAGCTGATCTAAACTCTAATTTGAGTTAAAAAGCTATTTTTGCATGATTTTGAGAATTAACTATCTTTCATGATCAGATAACTCAAAAATCAAGCTGAGTTTATTTGAGTGATTTATGGCTTTTATCCATGCACCTCCAAAGCCCTGGATTTCTATAAATTAAGGCTTTAACTCTTCACAAATCATCTCATATTTTGCACAATCACGCTGGAGAATTGGAATTGAAGAATCAAAGCTCTTGCGAATCGGCATTTTTGTGAGATCAATCTTATTTTTGCATTCATATTTCATATCATTGTTAGATTAGCATAGCATATCAGTTTTCAATAGCATTCATATCATATCAATTTATCATTCTTATTGCATCATAAAATCCCCAAAAAATAGCTTAATTGTATTCAATTTCATATCCATCTTTTGCATTCAAATTCTTCATTTAGGTGTCATCTAGGTCACTGATCTCGATAATAATCTGAGAACATTAATCTCGCACCTATTAGAAGGCAGTAAATCGCTTGGTTAGATAGTTTTCAATTTTGCACGATTTTGATTATCACTAACCTCTAATGTTTTACTGAGTGTTGTGTCTACAGATCAGGTACAATTTTCACACACACATTTCTGGCGCCCAGCATGGGGCCCTGAAACGGGTTTCCAATTCAATTCTATCAATTTCTATCTTTTTATCCTCGAGATCTGTGCAAAACTGTGATTTTTAATTTTTGTCCGTACATCTGTTGTACGAGTTTCTGACAAATGTCGTATGGGAGCATACCCACTGTCGTACGACAGTCTATCGGATCGCGACTCGTTTCATTACATACCCACTGTCATTTGAGAGCTAATCTGTCGTATGGTAGCATACCCAGTGTCGTATGAGTTTCTGGACTGTCGTCTGAGAGCATACCCACTGTCGTATGAGTTTTCGTACCAGTTTTTGACTGTCATTTCATTTTTCAGAGCAGAGTATCAGATTTGATTTTTATATTTCGGCTAACTGCTAATTTTGACAATTGAAATTCTCTGTTTTTGATTGCTCTCTGTTGGTTTTGATTGGAAAAAGTGTAAGAATTGCTAAAAATCAGGTAAAATCTACTAAGCGCGTTGCGAGGATCACCAGGTATTCTCCTTCATCTAATAAAATTTTGATTTGGGCTTAAAATAAATCTCTTATGTGTCTAGCTTGTGTGCGTCTTCTCATGCTTTTATTCTACACACTTTCATAATTTGATACTAGGTTGTGATCCCTTAAGGATTCATTAAGTAGTCTTAGAATACTTGTGATTGATCTTGATTGCTATTTTGGGTTATTGGACTCGCTAATCCGCCGGCCCCTCATTTCCGCCCCGTGGTTGCAATCTCAGCGCCATAAAGGGGAGGGGTCAACAGGACAGAAGCGTTAAATGTTCCTCTTGGCAACCCTTTTGTACTTTTAGGAACTCACTTGTTTTCTAAGTTGGGGACTCGTTTTCAGCTTGTGTGAGGTGTTAAGTGTTCCACCTTGTGGACTCATCTCATATTCGCTTTAAGCGTTAAGTGTTCCTCTTTCTACTTTTTGGGTACTTTTGGTAGATTTACTTTCGGGAATATATCTGTGCTCACATAGTAATTAGGCCCTATGAACACTATTCGTGATTCTTGAAAGATTGGATTCCCAGCGAAATCCTTCTTGACGACAGAATCCTTGTAGGTAGGGAGGATACTTAGTGTGTTTCACATTCAACTTGGTTAGTGCATCTTCTCTTATTGATCGACACATTCTCTCTCCGGAGAGGTTGATAGATCACGTAGGGTTGATATCATGAGCTTTGGTGAATCAAAATTGGTTAGTGTGTCTTCTCTTATTGATTGATACATTCTCTCCTCGGAGAGGTTGATAGATCACGTGGAGTTGATATCACAGACCTTGGTGGAACAAAACTTTGTCTTAGCGTGTCGGATTAATCTGCTTGTTTTGTTTGGGTTAAAAGTGAAGAGGTGTCAAAACCTTGAATCTGGAGCCAAGTCCCCTTGTGGTATAAATCTGTGAGTCATCTTTAGAGAGGGTTAACCGTAGCAGACAATCCCTTCACAGGGCAAACTGCGTTGACGGAACCTCAAGCGGTCATAGCCATTTTCACCGTGGTAGTGACAGCCGCTATATAAATGTCCTTGTGGAAGAAATCTCCACGGGTATGGTTCATTGTTGGGTTGTCAGATCTCCCTAGCAGCTCTTGAAGATTAAGTTTTCGGACTGTGTCAAAACCCTGGTGCGCCGGGATTAGAGTTCACTCCTTTGAATCATAAAAGTTACAGAGTCAAACCATTACTAAAAACCCTAGAGAGGCCAATTTTTCACTTTCAGGTATATGT
The DNA here is from genome assembly GCA_027943335.1 of Chamaecyparis obtusa. NCBI lineage: Eukaryota > Viridiplantae > Streptophyta > Pinopsida > Cupressales > Cupressaceae > Chamaecyparis > Chamaecyparis obtusa. Next base: position 28,926 of record BSBK01000260.1, read on the forward strand.
GCGTTATTGCAAAACTTTTCAGAACATACACAATTAGTACTCTCAGGGATTAGCACAATTTGGTCACTTGATTGTTCATGTGCAAGGTTGCTTTTGCCCTTGTTCATTATTTTTAGACGTGCTTGGAATCACTTGCTTGCTGTTCTGCGTGCTTGTTTATCTACTTGGCTATTAAAAATGATCAAATCTGGTATAACCTTCAAAATTTGGACAGTACAATTTGCAAACAATCCAGAACTGAAAACCTTAAATTTTGCAAAAATTGACGTAAAGTTCTTTCTGGAGTCAAAAGTCATTTCAAGAAGTCAAAAGTCATATGACTTTTTGTCAAATGTCATTTCAGTAAAGCCCATATGTCGTATGATTGAGAACCCAGTGTCGTACAAGTTTTCAAACCAGCAAAATTCAAGAAGCCAAAAATTGTTAGCAACTATCGTACAAGTTTTGTCAACTATCGTTTCATCTCTACCCAACTGTCGTACGAGTTTCGTAACTGTCATTTCATTTATACCCAACTGTCGTACGAGTCTGTAGAGTGTCATTTGGAAAAATTTGAGAAAGTTGTCAGAAATTGTCAAATTGCAAGATATTCAATGTTTTCAGCCTAGTTCCAGAATCTGTCAAAAATATCATTGTGTCAGGAACAGAGTAGTAGCTATTGAGCATTCTACCATTTTTCGAGTTTGATCTTTTGAATCCGATCTAGTCTTCTGTTTGATCAATTTGAGTCCTTTTTATCTCGTGTCAAAACCTTGTCATAACTATCAATCTTCAATCAATCTTCAAAAATAGACTAAGTGTTGAGAACTCGTGTCCGCTATCTTTTGGGCGATCTATCCCATACATCCAGGGCACAGTTTCCTTCACTCACATCTCATTAGATCTTCAAAACTATCATAATCTTGACAAGGTTGCGTCATCCGATTTTTTTGAATCAAATTGTTCTTCAGTTGTCTTCATCCTTTTTTTTTTTTTGTTTCATTCAAAGTTAATGGTGGAGACCAGAGCTTCTTCACACAAGAAATCAGAAGAAACGTCTCAGAACTTACTTTTGACCAATACCCTGGGTCCAACTCTGGAACAACTCATCAAGTTAGGTATCTACGAAGATGACGGTCTCGGTAACTTTCGATTGAAAACTGGTTACATACCTCCTTTATCAACTCACAGAGGTAATCAGTAAACTCCTCCTCAATCTGTTCCAGGGAGCCCAAAGACTCCTACCATGTCTCAAGTAGGGACAAACCACGATTCTCTAGGAGGAGGATCCCAGGGACACCATTCTCAACATAATGCTGACCAAGAACCTACCCCCTCTGAAATCCATCGATGTCAGAATGACGATGAATTCAAGAGAATGATGAGCCATTTCTTGAAAGTGGATAGAGAGGCATACTTTTTACAATTAGCCCAGGAAGGGGCTAAGCTTCCTCCCAACTTTAACATTGATAATATAATCACACATGAGGAAGAAACTCCACTCACAGCTATGACAAAACAGATGCACGCTATACAAGTTGAATTTAACAATCTTAAGAAGGAGAAGGAACCCAAGGAGTTCTCCATGGAGGCCCTATGTCCTTTCCCATTCGACAAAAACTTGTATATGCCACCATTCCCAAAAAGAGTGGAGATACCAAAGTATGACAAATATGACGGACACTTTGATCCTCAAGATCATGTCAGAGAGTTCTGTACGCAATCCATGGAATTCATGCATGAACCGACTTATCTAATGCGTCTTTTTCCTAGATCCTTGGGAGGAGCATCCATTCAGTGGTTTTCAAGATTACCTTCTACGATCAAAACTTTTGAGGAATTGATTAAATTGTTTTATCAACAATATTCCTACAATATTCAACATCCGATTACCATGATCGATATCTGTAACCTCAAGCAATATCCAAGGGAATCATTCCTAACTTTCCTCAAGAGGTGGCGAAAGAAGTTTTCTCTATATGCTAGACCAATTCCCGAAATGGAGAAACTTGAAATCTTTATCAATAACCTTGTTCCAGAGCTCAACTATCCATTACAAATGCAAGATCATGTATCTTTTGATAAAATGGTGGATAATGCAATCAAGATTGAGAAAGTACTTGTCAAGAAAGGAGAAATCACACTTCAAAAGGACCAGTCTGAAACTGGATCTAGCTCAAAAGATAAAAACAAGAGCTGGAATAGAAACAAAGGTATCGTCTCTGACGGTGTTGTTGACACTATCCACACCCCATCAAAGGCACCGGCCTACAATCTCACCCTTGCCACCAAAGCCATTGAAGCTTCAGAGCAAAAATCTGCTGAACCATCTCCAAAGAAGTCATTCAAATGATGGGATAATAAACAAAAGTTTACTCCCCTGGGAGAATCTTTGGAATCTGCTCTGAGGACCTTGATAGCTGATAACATGATCTCTTTACCACCAATCCAAAAACCTGATCCGGATCCAAAACCATATTGGTGGAAAGATAATGAATTCTGTGCTTTCCATCGGACTAAAGGTCACAAAACTAATGAATGCTTTCACTTGAGGCATACCATTCAAGACTTGATAGATCAAGGGGATATCATGATCGATAATCCTACCAGCAATAATGATCACACAACATTTATAGAACCATTTCCACAACATGGCAAAGGAGTTTCCACTTCCCAGCCTAACATGGGGGCAAAAGTCAACTATGCCTACCCTGGAAATGATGCTGTCATCAATATGGTTGAACCATGTCTCTCTGAAAGCTGCAATGTCATCACAATTGTACGAAGAGATAGAAATCATTCCTCAGCTAATGCAGTTACCAGATCACAAGCTCAGACTCATCTGAAAGGACAAACACCAAGTTCATCTAATGTCCCTAAGATACCTTTCAATCTCACATCTGCTTCTAAACAGAAGGTTGCCTCGAAATCTTCCAATCCAAAGGATACCAGACCTACATCTTATAGCATTGTCCAACAACTTCAGAACACCAATGCCAAAATCTCCATGCTTGAGTTACTTCGAATATCTCCAGCTCACAGAGATATCCTAGACAAAGCTTTGCTCGGCTCTAATGTTCCTGATGATCTAGATCTAGCACTAATACATTTGGGGTGAAATTGCGATGGCAATTTGCGACGGCAGGCAAATGTCATGCGGTTTTGGCTTTTTTTTTTCAAATATAGCCCGACACCGTCGCAATTGCGATGACAATACATTTGGCACTATCACAATTGCGACGTTGTCGGGATATAAGCGCATGTGTTTTCAACAGTGCCGTAACCCTCTGCGAAATCACATCGGGATATAAGGGCAAAAAAAAAAAGAACGTTGTCATTTGTGTTTTCAACAGCGCCGTAACCCTCCGCGAAATCACATCGGGATATAAGGGCAAAAAAAGCAAGAACGTTGTCATTTGTGGGAGAGCAGTGATAAGTATGCATAGATGCAGTGATGAATATCTGATTGATAGGTGTGCCTAGATGCAGTGATAGATGGGTCTATTGGTGTAATAGGTGCGATAGAGACCGAGTAGCCGAGCTTGAATCAGAACCTATTGATCGAGTGGTTGCCATAGAATAGTAGGGGCCGTTGAAGACATTTCAACAGCGCTGTAACCCTCCGCAAAATCACATCGGGATATAAGGACAAAAAAAACAAGAATGTTGTCATTTGTGTTTTCAACAGCACCGTAACCCTCCATGAAATCACAGCTACAATTTGTGAGTATGTTGGGTTTATTTTTGTTTTATCATTATTATGTAATCTGGTATTCAGCTGTTAGAGAGCTAAAATACCCAGAAATGAGGACATATCTGTGTTGAATTTATTGTTAGCGGCTTTGGTTATTTAGAAGTTTAATTTTATTTCTTCATCTTTCAAGCACAAACATTTTGTGGACCGTAACATCTTCATTGTTTCAGGTATGTAGTGAAACAACCCTAACTTGCAACGTTGTCATTTGTGTTTTCAACAGCGCCATAACCCTCCGCGAAATCACATCGGGATATAAGGGCAAAAAAAACAAGAACGTTGTCATTTGTGTTTTCAACAGCGCCGAGAGAGATTCCCTCCGCGAAATCACAGCTACAATTTCTGAGTACGTTGGGTTTATTTTTCTTTTGTCATTATTATGTAATCTGGTATTCAGCTGTTAGAGAGCTAAAATACCCAGAAATGAGGACATATCTGTGTTGAATTTATTGTTAGCGGCTTTGGTTATTTAGAAGTTTAATTTTATTTGTTCGTCTTTCAAGCACAAACGTTTTGTGGACCATAACATCTTCATTGTTTCGGGTATGCAATGAAACAACCCTAACTTGCGACTACCTTCATGGTACTTGTGTACAATATCATAATGGGACCTTTGACAACCGGCCCTCAAATCTATTTGTAGATTATCTTTGAATATAATCTTTCCTACCTTAGGTACGAGCAATCTTCTGGAGCAAGATAAACACCAACACCATATGCCGGACCTCCATTCATTAATTTGTTATTGCTAAAACCATGTAGTATAATTGATGATATGCTTGTATCGGATGCTCCATGCCATGCATATTTAACATTTGCATTACCACGAGAATTTCTTGTTATCTCAACCTGTTTGTTGAAAACCTGCAGCCGAGCCTGTCCCAACCTATCTGTATGTGAATTTCGATAAATACCAGTAACATTGGTTGCAAGTCCAATTTTATTTAGGCCAGTAAGGAAACAATTTTTCACAACTACATACTCTATATCGCAATCCACTAATTTGATCAATTTGTCCCCCAGCTGTTCAAATTCACGAGCCACAAAACTAGAACATTGTTGGGATTCAAAAAGCAAATTGTGATTAATGACACCATCCCGCCTAACCTCATCACGCAATATCTGACCATTCTCTAACTGAGTTGCATATGTACCTGTTCGAACCTTAGCTGATGTTTTATGAAGCAACTGCTTTGCTTGGAAAGTCTTTATAGGTAACTCAGTTACAGGCTGTGGCTTTGTATCCTTAAACAAGTTTGAATCTCTTAAATCTCTATACAATTCATTTGCACCAGTGGGGCCCTCGGTTGAATATTTCTTGATCAATTCATCTAATTTAGGAACATTCATGGATACCACATCAGCCACAGGCTTCAAATTACTAGGAATACAAACTTGCTCAGTTTTGGAAACCTCCATACTAGCAGGAACTCTATTACAATTCTCAGCATTTGAGGCCTCAGTTGGACTTATTCAAATTTCAATCTCGACCTCAACTTTAGAGGCAACTTTTTCATCGGCATTACCCTCAATGATAACTTTGGGGAAAAAGCATGAACCATTCTCATCAATCCAAGCAATGGACCTTTGACAGCCGGCCCTCAAATCTATTTGTAGCATCCGCAAAAAATAACAAGATATGGAGAGCCATCTATTGCCAACTCTACAGTGGGCATGTCAGCCAAAAACTCATCTCTAAGTGAATCCAAAACTTGGACAGAAAAATCATTCCATGAGCCATTCCAAAAATACATCACCCTCGTGGGAACTGAACTCTTACAAAAATTCTCATAGTTATGCAATGCTGCCTTGCCCGAACAACACTTATACAGACAACTACATTTCATGCTTCTGTCTTTCTTGCCACAGTTAATCCTATTCTTCCGTACCCACTTAGATAATCTCCTTCCTGAGGATAGGAAACCATATTTATTTCCTTGTTTTCGTTTCATTTGAGCTCTCTCCAAAAAATTTATGCCAAGCTGACACAAATGCTTCTCTTCACCCTTCATTGCAAACAAAACCAATTTACAGCCCAAACCGTTTCAACTAGGGTGTAATTATTTACAATGTCACTACAACATCATAATCTACAACCACCCCTAACAAGAGGCTACAATATACACCAAAATCCGATGCCACATTTTACATCGATACGAAGAGAAACAACATATAGAACAGAGAGTTGATCCTAGCATTCAGTCTCATTATTCAAACTCCGATCGAGCCATAGAACAATACTCAAATTGTCAAGAAGTTAAATTAGGCCAAGCAAACCCCAGTTCCACCATGAAACCTCCAAATCTTAGTTTCTGACTCCACTCCAACAGTCCACTTCCTTTGTTAGGTCCACAGGCCTAATGCATGTGGTTTAGGATTGGGTTTCCAAACAAAGTATGAGGAATGGGTACCTGGGATCAAACACTGAGTTTTAGGTTGTTCTCCTCACCCTAGGTGTATATGCCTATCAATAATGCAAATATAACAGATTGATTTAATTGGAACCAACTTGAATTAGAATGAATAGTCATTACATAGGAGACCCCTTAGTTATATAGCCAAGGTTAGTACAAAGGAGTGAATGAGACAATGACAATAGATAATCAATAGATAACTTATCACCCAACTAAGATGGAATCACATGTCCACCAAAGGTTAATGATCCTCCAATGTGTAATAAAGTATGTGCGACAAAGGTGGAGTCAAGACATAAAGTGGAATGTGATAACATGATAACACCACATAAAGTGAAAAATTTCGAACTACTCCTATGTGATCCCTAAGTAAGCTTGAGTGTAATTAGTACCCACGTGACAATTTACCAAGTTAAAATAAATTTTGGTGGTAGGATTTTTTATTAGTTTTCTTTCTATCTTTTTTTACTAAAAACAAACTTGAAATGTATTTTATCTTTGTTTATTAATATAAAATCATATATTACCAATGGAAAAAATCTTCTATATATTTTTTCACCATGTTCTATAGCCGAATTGAACTGTTTGATGTATAATTTATCTACCTAATCTTTTGTGCTTGCATGTCAATTTTGAATTTTTCAATCACATAATTTTTAATTTATTTATAGTTGTTATGCCATTCTTGTAATTTGATGCCCCACCCATTCTTACATTTTTCATTACGCTTCATCTAGATTTTCTTCCTATGGTTTATAGAATACTTAAAAACCAAATTGAGCCAATGATTGTCATTAATGGTTTCGACCTTTTTTAATAGCTTACATTTGGGTTATCACTAATGTTTCTAAAGGAAAAGTGCCTACTGTAGCTAAAAGAATTTCATGAGAAACTATAAATTTGATTATAAGATTTCTTTTTACTATATTTTTTTTAATTCTTTCTAGTTATCTCCAATTGTTCAATTTCTCATATTTTTTCCCAACACTTGACAACCATAAAGGACAACCAACATGGGTAGTAGACCAATATGGTTTTTCTCATTTTTTAATCCCAAAGTTTGGCTCTCCTACACCCATTTTGAAGAAGGTGTGAGGTCGTTTAACCTTAATGCATTCCCTTTATTGTCTTTCTCTTCTAACTGAGTTTACAATGAAAATAATCCTAATACATTTGTATTCTTTCATTATTTCTAGCAAGCTACCTTAAAAAAGAATGGTAATATTTTTATCTTTTCTATTTACTAATACAACCATTATTTTAGTCTTGGTTATATGGACTTGCATTCTAACCTTCTGACAAAAAGTGTTCCAAGGCCTTCAAGTGCTCTCTCAATGCATGGTCTTTTAAAAAAAAAAAAAGATAAGATCAACAACATATAAAAGAACCTTCACCCCATAGTTTTCCAATTGAATAACTTCCCCATCTATCTTCATTAATCATGCCTCTAACTTATAAATGTATATGATATAGGGGGAATAACTATTTGAATCTAATGTCACCACCAAAATACTTAGACATATTCTTTCTTGTTATCATTTTAGCTCTAACCTTATCATAAAATACATGCACAACTTCTCTATATAAATCTTAGATGATTGATTATTTTATTCTATTCCATAGTTTATCTCTGGGTACCACGTTGAATGCTTTCTTTAAGTCCACAAAACAATAAGCATCTTATGTACCTTGACTGTCCAAGATTTTTTCAATCAAGTCCCTACAAAATAATGTGATGATCAATGGTAGAGTATCTGGGCCTAAAACCTAGTTGTTATTTTTCCCCCTTTCCCTCATTTTCTACCCACACAAAAACCAAGTTTTAAGGTCCTTCACACACCGCAACCTTCTGATTTTTCACTATAGATCATTTTCCTAGTCAAAAACATAGAAGCTTTTGACCTAGGGCTTGCTCCCAAATGGTGTAACCTCAACCTCTTGGTTCAAAGCTTTTGGAATATGAAAAAGGACCTCCCTAACTTGCATTTTACCAAGGAAGAAGAATTTCCAACAGTCAAAATTCAGGTTAGGGCCATTTGAATGGCTAAACCCTGAAAACAAGGGTTTCTTAGACCAGCGGACAAGAAAATTGAATAACTCTGATATAAAATGACTCGAAGTTATCAAACCAATTCTAAAAGCATAAAATGGAGATGCTCCAACTTTCAGATAGGTTTTGATCACCCCTTCACATCCGTACACCATACTGTCACCGTGATTTGCACAGAAAATTGCTCTGAAACAGGTAGTTTTATTGATTTGAAAGCAATTTGAATACAATGAGGATCTCTTCAATTTCCTCAGTCATTTGGAAGCCTAAATAGGCTCTCCCCACCGTTGGCTTATCCATTTTGATGGTTGTAGACGTTTAACCAATTCAAACTCAAAATTGCTTAGCAACTTTAAAAGTTGCATTACAACTTTAAAACAACTTTTTTCGGGTAAGACAAAAAGTCTATTTTGGAAGACTAAAAGACCTTATTTGATGTTTTAGACTTTCAAACACTCTTAAAACACCTAAAGACACCTAGATAAAAAAATTTCATCCAAGGGACCAATCGATACCCAAGGTTTATTAGAGTGACTGTCCTCATTTGTTGAAGGAAAAAAGCATTAATGTGGTTCAATAGCAATGCATTCAAGTGGCAATTACACAAGGGATAGTCACTGTGAGATGTCTTCATTTGTGACAAGGACAGTCACACATGAGGACATCTCACAGTGATTCTCCCTTGTGTAATTGCCACTTGATCACTCTAAAGACAACATGATAATGTACACTCACTGTAAGGACAGTCACAAATGAGGACATCTCACAGTGACTGTCCCTTGTGTAATTGCCGCTTGAGTTACACAAGGGACAGTCATTGTGAGATGTCCTCATTTGTGACAAGGATAGTCACACATGAGGACATCTCACAGTGATTGTCCCTTGTGTAATTGCCACTTGAATGTATTGCTATTGAACCACATTAATGCTTTTCTTCTTCAACAAATGAGGACAGTCACTCTGAAGACAACATGATAATGTACACTCACTGTAAGGATAGTCACAAATGAGGACATCTCATAGTGACTGTCCCTTGTGTAATTGCCGCTTGAATTACACAAGGGACAGTCATTGTGAGATGTCCTCATTTGTGACAAGGACAGTCACACATGAGGACATCTCACAGTGATTGTCCCTTGTGTAATTGCCACTTGAATGTATTGCTATTCAACCACATTAATGCTTTTCTTCTTCAACAAATGAGGACAGTCACTCTAAAGACACCATGATAATGTACACTCACTGTAAGGACAGTCATGAATGAGGACATCTCACAGTGACTGTCCCTTGTGTAATTGCCGCTTGAATTACACAAGGGACAGTCATTGTGAGATGTCCTCATTTGTGACAAGGACAGTCACACATGAGGACATCTCACAATGATTGTCCCTTGTGTAATTGCCACTTGAATGTATTGCTATTGAACCACATTAATGCTTTTCTTCTTCAACAAATGAGGACAGTCACTCTAAAGACACCATGATAATGTACACTCACTGTAAGGACAGTCATGAATGAGGACATCTCACAGTGACTGTCCCTTGTGTAATTGCCGCTTGAATTACATAAGGGACAGTCATTGTGAGATGTCCTCATTTGTGACAAGGACAGTCACACATGAGGACATCTCACAGTGATTGTCCCTTGTGTAATTGCCTCTTGAATGTATTGCTATTGAACCACATTAATGCTTTTCTTCTTCAACAAATGAGGACAGTCACTCTGAAGACAACATGATAATGTACACTCACTATAAGGACAGTCACAAATGAGGACATCTCACAGTGACTGTCCCTTGTGTAATTGCCGCTTGAATTATACAAGGGACAGTCATTGTGAGATGTCCTCATTTGTGACAAGGACAGTCACACATGAGGACATCTCACAGTGATTGTCTGTAATGTCCCCTTTTTGGCTAACTTGGAAAATAGGAACAATTACTCCACTTCTCAGACTTACTCTATCAGATACTTACAATTAAACTAAGTAATGGAGGTTACTTAAGATATCAACTGCTATTTCAGATTCAATCACAATATGTGTGCAAGATGATATTGATACCAATATGTTTAATAGCACTGTCGGATATATTCATATGAAATATGCTATGAATATGATGTTTCCTATCACTTATAGTGATAGTATAATAATGCTATGTCTGATATAAACAATATCGATATACAATCAATAAGTATTGCTTGCAGCAATGTATTTGCTATGTCTGATATGATGATGTAATTATGAAAATGTGTAATATCACTATGAGTGATATGTTGCTGTTTCAGATTCTGAATTATATGCTTGCAACTTCAAATATTGATGCTGTTTCTGACTATCCTTTCTATCTGTGCAATCATGGTGCTGTCTCTGATCTGCAATGATAAACTTGAAACCAAACTGCCAAATGCAGATGCTCTATTGAGTATATCCAAATATGGATAAGTAAATAAAGTTCCAATGATGCCTTGAGTGACTGACGAGAATGCATTCTTATATTGTCTTTAACAAATGAAGAGATGCTATGAATGAGACGTGTCTTGTTTCTTCCTCCATGTCCCTTTGTTAATCACACCTTTCCATAATCCGACAGTTCGCATAATATTATTTCATTATTTTCTGATCATAGATAACTCCCAGATTGACTCAATATCAAATCTTTTTATGAAGGTAATCTTCCCTAATTGGTAGTGCAACCAGTAGTTAACATCCACTGTGTTTGTATTAGTTTGGTCTAACTATCATTAGTATTTAGTCAATCGATATTAACTCTTGCCTTATCCCATATTGTTATGATTATATCCAATCTTTCTACTTTGATATGCACGGGACACACAAGCTCGGCTCTGGTGGTTTTTCCAAACTTCAAGCACGAGTTGTAAGTATTAGTAAATGAAAAATTGTATCAATTTTTTTATATATTGCAAGGAATTTTTTTTTGATCAAACAATGCAAGTAAAATTCACCATACCAAGCAAAAATGTAGGGGTCAGAGTTCAATAGATGCCTCATAGAAGAGGACAAGAGAATTGGCTTCCAACAAGGCTATAGAGCCGTGGCTGAACGGCTACGAGCTGAAATCAGTGTGCAAGGTTCAAATAATGATGCATCTGAGCCACAGGTAAATAAGCTAAATGAAATTTATTTCAAATTGAATACTTTACCAATTAGTCTATTTGATGTTAAGTTCTAATATAAAGTGAGTATATCTATTTTAAGCAAGCAATGATAACAATGCGTAGGATATTGGAATGCAGCCTGACAATCCTTCTACACAATCTATGCATAATGAAGGTTTGCATGATGTGCATCCTAGTGGTGGAGGTATACATTTGCTATTAAAATTTTTATATGTAATTGCAATTGGTGTTTGGATTAACGTAACATTTTGTATAGCAACTGTAGAGGATCGAGGGGTCAGTGCTCATGAGCATGTTGAGGTTGAGTCTAGACAAGATGATGTGGCCAGATCAGGTAATTAAAGAGCGCCATAGTTATGTTCTTTAAAATAATTAAATACTTGTAACAATTATAATTAAATATTTTTAATTTAACTCTTTTATTTGTTATTGCAGAGGACCCCCCTTTGCAGCAGCATAGGAATTTGAGATCATCAAGAACAGAGAACAAAACAACTGATGAGGGGGGAATTGATGATAACACTAATGCTCCTCTTAGAGCTTACATAGAAAAAAAAATTAGAAAGAGAAAAAAGAAATGATTGTCATCTAAATACCTTAATTGATAATGACTGAATTTTATGTCTCAATGAATTTAATTATGTGCTAATGAATGTTCATCAATTATGTGTTTATTTTCATATTGATGAATGTTGCGTGTTAACGAATCTGATGTGTTAATGAATGTTATCATGTGATATTGATTGAATGTTACATTTTATTAATGGTTGAAAGAATGAATGAATGTTAGATGTTAACGGGGAATGTAGAGTGATGTTAGGGGGAGGGGGGTGGGGCCAAATGAGCTTCCACCTTCACGTGGTTGGCCCTGTTTAGTAGAGAATATTAAACTATATTCTCAAAACAAAGTGAAGCTCAATAAGATACTAAATGAGTCAAAATGGTTATCAAGGTCCTCTATCCATAAGATACTTGTAGTCAAAATGGTTATTAATAAGATACTTGTAGTCAAAATGGTTATCTAGGTCCTCTATCCATTCCATAAGTTCTTCACCATTTAAACTTCCTCCATAACAAGGAATGTGCTCTAGGTTAGTCATGAAGCCTAGCATGGACTCTTTGTCAGATAGAGCCATTGTCTTGCATGAAATTAGTCATTCTGTATACACTGGTCTAGTGTTGTCAACAGACCCAAATAGTTCAAAGATACTCGAACCAATCAGATGTTTTATGGGGTGCATTTTTGTGTTAGGTAGAAAGGATTCTTCATACAGGTGAAAGTATCGAACCTTTCCTGGTGAAGAGCACCTAAAATCCATCACCAACTCCATCAGATGGTGTCAGACTTTCAACCTATCAGCATTTCCATCAGATGGTATCAGAGTTTTCAAAGACTTCCTTGCAATAACAAACTACCAAACAGTGTTCCTTGCATGGTTCATTTGTTCATGGCACAATCTTTAAAGTGATCTTAATGCATTAATGTAGGTTGTTTTATGTTTAAAATAAAGGTTATGGGATTGATTGAATAATCTCCCTAACCCATCCAAATGTGGGACACAATACCCCTTAGTGCTTTATAAACTGAGGGCATCATTTGGTCCTAGGATGAAATCTACATGTTAGGTATTTGTTTGGTGTCTTAGGTGTGTGTTTAGGAGTCTAAAGGCTCATAAAGGTCTTTAAAACATTCAACACAATCTTCTAGTCTTTCTCGGCAAGAGGATTGTTTACAAAAATGTAATGCAACTTTTAAGTTGCTTAGCAATTTCAGTTTTAAGACTGGTAAATGGCTATAACCAACTAAATGGTTAAGCCAATGCAATTGCAGAGCCTATTTAGGCTTATTGATATCAGAGGAAATCTGAGAGATCCTATTGTAATCTTTGCTTTCAAAAAATCAATAAAGAACACCTATTTCTGTGCTATTTTATGTGCTTTCAATGCAACAGTACGACGTATGGATGGTTTGAAGGGAGTCAATTTGGTCCAGAAGTTACAGGAGACCTTGTTGCATGTTTTGAACTTTATTTGGTCCTTTCAAGTCTTTGCATTGAGGAGTTGGTTAATACTATTTGTCTCTACTCTGCAAAACCCTTAGTTTCAGGGTATGTGTACATTATCATGTTGTCTTTACAGTGACTGTCCTCATTCAAGTGGCAATTACACAAGGGACAGTCACTGTGAGATATCCTCATTTGTGACAAGGACAGTCACACATGAGGACATCTCACAGTGACTGTCCCTTGTGTAATTTCCACTTGATTGTATTGTTATTCAACCACATTTACGGGGCCATTTGGACCACGACACACAATAGCATCTACAGAGAAGAAGTTTGGTATGCAATGGTCTTGAAACCTCCTGAGAAATTCTTGATATGCATTTGTGTGGTGCAAAAGCTTCGTTGAAAGAGAAAAAGAAGAAAAGAATAGAAATAATTTTTTTTCTTTTTATGTCATATACTGTAACCAGCTACTTATAACTTGCAAAAATTATTATAACCATTTGAAATTGAAACTTGGTTTAATGTGAAACTGAGAACTGCTTTATTAGAGCTTTATGTGATTTAGATTCAGACATCAAGAACATTGTTTGCCTAATATTGTGATTAATGCTTATTTATTAATATCTCATACTAACAGACAATTGATAATTGTAGGGAAAACGTCATTGGGGGTCTTTGAGGATCCACCAGAAGCCAAGGAGAAAATGTATTCAAATGCTAAAGATGGTGTAACAGTCCTTACAGCTGTTGAACCTTGCTATGTAGATCATCTCCAATTCTCCAAGTTCAACAGTACTGTGGTATTCCTTTGGATACTTCTAATGGAAAATTTCAGACATCAAGTTCTTTTTGTATGAAACTACTACATTTGTAATCTGTAGTTTTAAACTTTTAGTTTATAAATGTTCATCAGCTTTAGTTCGTATGCTGCCATTTCAAGTATGATTAATGAAGTTACCTTTATCACAGGATGAAAGTGAGCAGTCAGCATACTGGTACGGAGCTGGCAACATTGATACGGTGACTAGGGCATCGTTTAATGGTGGTATTATGTTTTCCCGTGTTTAGGGCATCAGCCTTTTGAAGCATTGCCTTCATCTTTCTTAAGTCTGAGTTTTAAGTTTGTTTATTTCCATCCTAACTTGCTTTTCCCTCTTCGGTTTTGCAGTACTGTGAAGGTAGTCGCAAGTTAGGGCTATTTCATTGCATACCCAAAACAATGAAGACTTTATGGTCCACAAAATGTTTGTGCTTGAAAGATGAACAAATAAAATTAAACTTCTAAATAACCAAAGCCGCTGTTGAAAATACAAATGACATGGTTCTTGTTTTTTTTGCCCTTATATCCCGATGTGATTTCGCGGAGGGTTATGACGCTGTTGAAAACACAAATCCCTTGTGTAATTGCCACTTGAAGGAGGACAGTCACTGTAAAGACAACATGATAATGTACACTTACAGTGAGTGTACATTATCATGTTGTCTTTAGAGTGACTATCCTCATTTGTTGAAGAAGAAAAGCATTAATGTGGCTGAATAGCAATACATTCAAGTGGCAATCACACAAGGGACAGTCACTATGAGATGTCCTCATTTGTGACTGTCCTTACAGTGAGTGTACATTATCATGTTGTCTTTAGAGTGACTGTCCTCATTTGTTGAAGAAGAAAAGCATTAATGTGGTTGAATAGCAATACATTCAAGTGACAATTACACAAGGGACAATCACTGTGAGATGTCCTCATGTGTGACTGTCCTTGTCACAAATGAGGACATCTCACAATGACTGTCCCTTGTGTAATTGCCACTTGAATGAGGACAGTCACTGTAAAGACAACATGATAATGTACACATACAATGAGTGTACATTATCATGTTGTCTTTACAGTGGCTGCCCTCATGTTGTATATTCTTCTCTGTAGATGCTACTATGTGCTAGGGAACTTCTTAGAACTATTGGTATATTCTTACAACTTGTTACACCTGGGATATTCTTCTCTGTAGATGCTACTGTGTGCCGTGGTCCAAACAGGCCCATAAATGTGGTTGAATAGCAATACATTCAAGTGGCAATTACACAAGGGACAGTCACTGTGAGATGTCCTCATGTGTGACTGTCCTTGTCACAAATGAGGACATCTCACAGTGACTGTCCCTTGTGTAATTGCCACTTGAAGGAAAAAAGCATTAATGTGGTTCAATAGCAATGTATTCAAGTGGCAATTACACAAGGGATAATCACTCTGAGATTTCCTCATTTGTGACTATCGTTACAGTGAGTGTACATTATCATGTTGTCTTTACAGTGACTGTCCTCATTTGTTGAAGGAAAAAAGCATTAATGTGGTTCAATAGTGATGCAGAGTAGTCAGCAAGAAACTTGGATCTATGTCCCAACCCACTTCAAGACACCAAAATGACTCAACCAATCAATCAGGCTCTGATTTCTACAGGTTAATGTTTAAACTCTAAAAAGTAATGAATTTGAAGGTTTCAAGGATCACACAACAACTTATGGACTCAATCCCATTCAATAACAAATTTCCTTTTAGGGACAAGTTCCCTGATTTTCTATCAAAAGAGACTTTTAAGGTCCTAGATCTTACTTCCTGTAGAAAAACTTAAAAACCCCTTAGATATCATCTAAATAACAAGAATCATGCATTGGTTGTGATCTAAACAACCCAAGACATCAAAATAACAAACTGACCTAGTGACCCTAGTAGGTCTCCCAAACCTGCTCTGCAGCAATAACTCTGCAACTTGCCAAAGGACTCTAAGAAGTTATATGTTTTCTGAGTACCCTTTTGGGATTTCTAATAGACCACCAACTCCCATACCCTAACTCCACTCCAACATATCAATGTCTTCATTGAGTCCGCAGACCTAATGCATGCTTTTAGGTGTGGGTTCCAAAACAAAGCATTGAAAATGGGTGTATGAAACCAAGATCAGAGTTTTGGAGTGTTCTCCTGATCCAGATAAACAAGAATGCACAAGTTTTCAAGTCCTCAATACGATGCAAGCTCCTGATTTTAATCTGATTACCATCTTCCCAGTCAAAAACATGGTAGTTTTTGATCTAGGGCTCGCTCTCAACAAATGCAGATGCAACCCCCTGCCAGGCAAAGCAACAATCTGGGTATGATAAGGTGAAATTTTGTAGTCCTTTTGGGTATGATAACAGTTCCAGTTTCCAATAAGATGGTTCATTTTTATAATCTAGCTTCAATTTCTCTTGTGAAAATCTTTTTTTCATTTTATGGGTGGTAAAATATAATTATTATGCTAGAGGTGTGTACTTATGGATGATAATGAAACAAAATGATAAGATTTAAGACTCTTGTTTTTTTTTTTAAATAGCAATTTAAGTTTCCTTCTATTATAAATTACTATTTTTCTATTTTTTAATGTATCTTTCCAGATCTTTTATATCAATTTTATTTATGAAATATAAATATATTAATAACGTTTTAGTGTTTTTAGGATTAGTTTATATCAATTCTATATATCATCATTCGTCATTCAATTGTCAGTATTATTAATTTAGACTGTGCAATTGCAGAACTACTCGAATATGGGTTGGATGGATACTCAAGCAGGGGAACCCTCCTCAAATATCTCAAGCAGTGAACTTGGAAAAATGTGTCCTGAAGGAACCCTTTCCATCAGATAGATAAAAGTACAAACAAGTAAAAGAAGCAGGCTCTGCAAATATGTTTTTGAGAAGAAAAATGATAGATTATTCGAGTATGGTTCATGAGGTATATCTAAAAAGACATTTTTTTTCTTATTATAATAAAAGAGGAAGTTGTGAATGTCAAAGTTGAGTGAAACAAAAATTATTTTCATCAAATTTTGTTAGGCTTGCTTTTGGGAATAGTTTCTTACAATATTACTATTAAGATTTTTATTGTGTAGTTTTTAGATTAGGTTTATAAAATTATATTTCATGAGTAGTGATTCATATTAATCAATTAACGATACTTTTGGAAGGTATTTTCAATGTGTCAAATTTTGATATTTTTACAAGAATTAGATTGTGTAATTTTTTTAATTAAAGTCATTGACTCATATTTCATAAATAATAGTTCTCATGAATCCATCTCTTATAAGATTGAATAGTCTATTTAGGAATTATTTCTGATAGTATGTCAAATTATGATATTACTATTACCATTAGATTGCATGGCTTTGAAGTCAACCTCGTTGACCCATATTCTTCTCTGTAGATGCTACTATGTGCTAGGGAACTTCTTAGAACTGTTAATATATTCTTACAACCAGGTTACACCTAGGATATTCTTCTCTGTAGATGCTACTGTGTGCCGTGGTCCAAACGGGCCCATAAATGTGGTTGAATAGCAATACATTCAAGTGGCAATTACACAAGGGACAGTCTGATGCAGAGTGGTCAGCAAAGAAACATGGATCATTACCCAACCCACTTCAAGACACCAAAAATGAATCAATCCAAACAATTAGACTTTGATTCTTATCGATGAATGTTTGAACTCTGCAAGGTAATGAATTTAAAGGTTTCAAAGATCACACAACAACTTATGTACTCAAACCCAATCAAGTTCAGTTTTCTCTTTAGGGACAAGTGCTCTGAATTTGATCAAATGGTGTTCTTAAGGTTCTAGACCTTACCCCCTTCAACAAAACTTAGTAACCACTTAGATATCACTTAAATAACCAGAAACATGTATTAGTTTTGGTCCTAACAGCCCAAGGCATCAGAATAGAAAAATGACCTAGTGGCTCTAGTAGGTCTATGAAACCTGCTCTGCCCCATTAACTCTGCAGATTGCCAAAAGACTAAATGACATTATGTGATTTCTAGACACCATTTTTGATGTTCTTTCAGACCTCCAAACCTCAGACCCCAACTCCACTCCTGCACTCCTCTTCTCTTGTCAAGTCCGCAGACCTAATGCATGCAATCAGGCTTGGGTCTCAAGACAAGTGTTGAAGAATGGGCTCCTGGAATTAGAATCAGAGTTTTAGATTGTTTTTCATACCTTAGAAATTCACAAAAACCAAGATCATGGGTCCTTCACACACTTCTAGACTCTGATCCTTCATTTCTCATCAAATCCTAGTAAAAAACAATAGAGTCTTTGAACTAGGGCTCGCCTTCACCATGCACAGACTTAACATCCTATTCTAAAGCCTTTGGAATATGAAAATATACATGTCTAACCTTCATCTTGCTGAGAATAAAGAATTTTCAACAGTTAAAACTCAGGTTATGGCCATAAGAGCAGTCAATACCCTGAAAACAAGGGTTTGCAGACAAGGTTCAGAGAAAATACAATAACTTTGATTTAAAACAAGTTAAATCCTCCAAACCAACTCTCAGAGTATCTAATATCTCTAATACAATTTCCAAGCTAGTTTGATCATATTACCATCATCCGTACATCCGTACAAAGTTAGTTTTTGCACAGGAAATGCTCTAAAACAGGGTTATTTATTAAATTTTAAAAGCAAAATGGTTCTCCAAGTCTCCTCTGCCATTCCTTCGACCATTGGAACCCTAAAAAGGCTCTGTGGATAGTTTCTTAACCATCTAGATGGTTATGTCCATTCAATACAACAAATAACAACTTTTGAAGCAACTTTTAAAAGTTGCATTACATATTGTTAACAATTTTGCAAACATTCTTGCCGAGAAAGGCTAAAATGTGTTTTGAATAGTTTTAGACCTTTATTAATCTTCCAAAACTCCTAAAACACTTAACAGACACCTAGCAATCAAATTACATCCAAAGACTAATTGATACCCAAGGCTTATAATAATACCAAGGGGTCATAGTCCAAACATGTGGATGGGTTACAAGGAGATGTTAATCAATCCTTTAACCATTATTACAAACAAGAAAACTTAAATACTAAACCATTGAAAACATCTTAAAACATTTAGTCTATCAATCCTTCAACACAAGGCTCCATGGTGATATGATGTAACCTTAGGAAAGTAGGTGCTTGTTTCAATAGGATGGGATGACTTCTTGGCTTCATGGTGTCTTTCTTCAATCACATGGTTTTTGGTTTGCATGAGGGATGCCCCTGCATCACAGTCACTGTGAGATGTCCTCATGTGTGACTGTCCTTGTCACAAATGAGGACATCTCACAGTGACTGTCCCTTGTGTAATTGCCACTTGAATGAGGACAGTCACTGTAAAGACAACATGATAATGTACACATACAATGAGTGTACATTATCATGTTGTCTTTACAGTGGCTGCCCTCATGTTGTATATTCTTCTCTGTAGATGCTACTATGTGCTAGGGAACTTCTTAAAACTGTTGGTATATTCTTACAACTTGTTACACCTGGGATATTCTTCTCTGTAGATGCTACTGTGTGCCATGGTCCAAACGGGCCCATAAATGTGGTTGAATAGCAATACATTCAAGTGGCAATTACACAAGGGACAGTCACTGTGAGATGTCCTCATGTGTGACTGTCCTTGTCACAAATGAGGACATCTCACAGTGACTGTCCCTTGTGTAATTTCCACTTGAATGAGGACAGTCACTATAAAGACAACATGATAATGTACACAAGTACCGTGAAGGTAGTCGCAAGTTAGGGCTGTTTCATTGCATACCTGAAACAATGAAGATGTTACGGTCCACAAAACATTTGTGCTTGAAAGATAAACAAATAAAATTAAACTTCTAAATAACCAAAGCCGCTAACAATAAATTCAACACAGATATGTCCTCATTTCTGGGTATTTTAGCTCTGTAACAGCTGAATACCAGATTACATAATAATGACAAAAGAAAAATAAACCCAACGTACTCAGAATTTGTAGCTCTGATTTCGCGGAGGGAATCTCTCTTGGCGCTGTTGAAAATACAAATGACAACGTTTCTCTACATTATCATGTTGTCTTTACAGTGACTGTCCCTTGTGTAATTGCCACTTGAAGGAGGACAGTCACTATAAAGACAACATGATAATGTACACTTACAGCCCGTGTACATTATCATGTTGTCTTTAGAGTGACTATCCTCATTTGTTGAAGAAGAAAAGCATTAATGTGGCTGAATAGCAATACATTCAAGTGGCAATTACACAAGGGAAAGTCACTGTGAGATGTCCTCATTTGTGACTGTCCTTACAGTGAGTGTACATTATCATGTTGTCTTTATAGTGACTGTCCTCATTTGTTGAAGGAAAAAAGCATTAATGTGGTTCATTAGCAATGTATTCAAGCGGCAATTACACAAGGGATAGTCACTCTGAGATTTCCTCATTTGTGACTATCCTTATAGTGAGTGTACATTATCATGTTGTCTTTACAATGACTGTCCTCATTTGTTGAAGGAAAAAAGCATTAATGTGGTTCAATATCAATGTATTCAAGTGGCAATTACACAAGGGATAATCACTCTGAGATTTCCTCATTTGTGACTATCCTTACAGTGAGTGTACATTATCATGTTGTCTTTACAGTGACTGTCCTCATTTGTTGAAGGAAAAAAGCATTAATGTGGTTCAATAGCAATGCATTCAAGTGGCAATTACACAAGGGACAGTACATGCCCATTAAAGTTGGTGTTTTGTTATCCAGCATGACAATGGAGACAGCATACTCTGTGTCAATTTTACTGATCAAATTTCCCTCCGCCAGGCAAAGCAACAATCTGGGTATGATAAGGTAAAGTTTTTGCAACAATTTCTTGCTGCTGCTAAGGTTACCATTGTTTATGGTTTCTGTTATATAGTTCTATCTATATTTCTATATGGCCTTTTGTTTAGGATTAAGTAGACGAGGGAAAATATTTCTTTTGTGGATTGTAAACAAAACATTGAATTATTTCAGAGAACAGATCTAAATCTATAAGATGCTACGATGGAGCACATGACCATGTACTTGTGAATATTAGGATCCATGTTAATCAAATGACTGCTTTATATAAATTACTTTTGAGTAAGTAAAAGGCAATACAATTTTTCGAAGTGTGAAAGGATTTTTATGATATACAGGTGTACGAAGAAATGAATCTGTGTTGTTTTGTATCAATATCAAACATCTCTGATATATTTTCATGTTTTTATAATCTATTTTGCAGATGGAAAGTTGAAATGCTAGCTATCCTAGAGCAGTCAATAAGAATATTGTCTGATGCTGGTCTTGGTATGGCCATGTTCAGTCTGGGTATGTTTTGAATTCTTCTCTATCTCTCTGATTGAGGAGTACTCGATATATGCATGTGCTTTTTTCTTCTTTGATGGTTGTGAAGCTCTGTTTGTTCTAAATACCACCGTATTGCAATTGTATTAGTTTCATTATTTTCTCTAAAGTCACTGTATTTTTTCTTATTATAATAAAAGAGGAAGTTGTGAATGTCAAAGTTGAGTGAAACAAAAATTATTTTCATCAAATTTTGTTACTGTCACAAGGGACAGTAACAAAGCCCTAGCTTTTCCTCTGATATAGCCTTCTCCCATACCTCATCCTGAGATTCTTTGTCTTCTGTGTCATCTGATCCTCCTATACAAGTTGCAAATGAAATTTATCATTCATGTATAAACTGAGATAATATAATGCACTCGATATTTGAATCATCGTACATCTATAGAATGACAGAATATAATGCATTCAATATTTGTATTATCGTTTATGTATAGATTGAGACAACATGATAATGTACACTCATTGTAAGGACAGTCACAAATGAGGACATCTCACAGTGACTGTCCCTTGTGTGATTGCCACTTGAATGTATTGCTATTCAGCCACATTAATGCTTTTCTTCTTCAACAAATGAGGATAGTCACTATAAAGACAACATGATAATGTACACTTACCGTAAAGACAACATGATAATGTACACTCACTGTAAAGACAACATGATAATGTACACTCACTGTAAAGACAACATGATAATGTACACTCACTGTAAGGACAGTCACAAATGAGGACATCTCACAGTGACTATCCCTTGTGTGATTGCCACTTGAATGTATTGCTATTCAGCCACATTAATGCTTTTCTTCTTCAACAAATGAGGATAGTCACTGTAAAGACAACATGATAATGTACACTACATTATCATGTTGTCTTTACAGTGACTATCCTCATTTGTTGAAGAAGAAAAGCATTAATGTGGCTGAATAGCAATACATTCAAGTGGCAATCACACAAGGGACAATCACTGTGAGATGTCCTCATTTGTGACTGTCCTTACAGTGAGTGTACATTATCATGTTGTCTTTACAGTGACTGTCCTCATTTGTTGAAAGAAATAAGCATTAATGTGGTTCATTAGCAATGTATTAAATTATTATTATTTTTTAATTCACCCAGGACCGTCGCAATTGCGACGGACGTCCGTCGTAATTACTTGGGAGCCCGCTGCAATTGCAATGGCCCTCTGAAGCAATGCGATGGCCACGCCCGTCGCAATTGCTTCGTAGGGCCATCGCAATTGCGATGCCCTAGAGTCCCAATGCGACGGAGGCCCAGAATGAGTGAAGGGGCGATATTGCAATGGGAGGGAGTCACAATTGTGATGGATACCCATAGACGTGGCAATTTGCAACTAAAAAACTATGACGTCAATTGGTGATGCTATTGCGACACATAGCCATCACAAATTGCCCCAAAATGTACTAGTGTAGATAGGTTCCAGACTATGGTTGGTCATCTAACATCTCCGCAATATATCTCCTTTTCAGAGGAAGATGACAACTCTTTGAGTCACCCACACAATCAGCCCTTACACATAGAAGTCTTGATCCAGAACCGTCGCGTCAAACGTGTGTTGATAGATGGGGGTGCAAGCCTCAACATTTGTTCTTACAACTTAATCACACAGTTGGGATTCTCAGAGGTGGCTATTGATCCTCGAAAGAAGATCACTATAAAGGCCTATGATGAACAGGAAAGATCTTCTAAGGGCACCATTGTCTTACCCATCCGAGTGGGTCCAGTCATCAAAGATACCACATGTCAGGTGATCGATCTACCATTGGCTTATAATATCCTTCTAGGGAGACCCTGGATCCATGAAATGCAAGCCATTCCTTCTATGTATCATCAATGCTTGAAATTTCCCTATGAAGGAGTGGAAGTTACTATCCCAGTAGATCTGAATACAACTTGCAATACATTGAAGGAAAGTGCTGATAAGCTTGTTCCCAACAATAGAGAATCTTTCATCAAGCAACAAAATGTCACTTCCACATCTAATATGGACGACATTGCTAAAGATATCAATATCAAAGAAAATGGGATGGGAGAATACACTATAGAGCCAGTCTTGTCTCTGACATCTCTCCCAATCTCACCTAAGTCATATGGCCAATCCTTGAAGCAGTCTAAATTAGAACCTAAGGAACCTATGGAAGCATACAAAAGACATTTTGTGGTGGAGCAAGTATCCAAACAAGAATTTGAAGAGGATGAAGTTGTGCTGGCATGGCTATATAAAGAGGATTCTGAATCTAAAATTGTTCAACCTAGTGAATCTATAGCACCTACAATCCCTGCTAGTTCATATGGTCCAGGAAACAAATTGATAGCCAAGATGGGATATTCTGGTCAAGGACCTCTAGGAATTAGGGGAAAGGGTCTTGTGACCCCCATTTCACATATTGGTCGAGCCAAAAAAGATACTGGTGGCATAGGGTTTAAGAAGAAACCCTATCATCTCAAAGGTGGTTGTTCTCATGTCATAGAACAAATTGCACCCGAAGAACCCCTTCTTAAGAAAGAAGATATAGAACCCTTTGATGATGATTCAGATAGCTCTGAACTTATCCCCTATGAAAAATTGCCTAAAGAGATCAAAGATCTTCTTGATGATACAGATGATCCTATCAGAAGAATTAATGTAGTAGAAACACAAGAACCTACTATAGTGCAAGAGATGGTTGCACCACAAGAACCAGCCAATCTCGAAGGCAATCAAACTAATCAAGAAGCAGGGGGTAGTTATTCTGACACTGATTCCCATGAATATGAATTCAAGTCAGAGACTGAGGGTAATCCTTCTTGGGGTATTCATCCTGATTTCACACATTTTCTAAGATTTCCTAGAGATTCTGAATCAGAAGATGAGTCAAATGATTATGAATGGGGTGCCATTCCAGAAGAAGATGAGCTTATAACAGAGAAATCTATTGATGTTATTCACCAATATGTCTTTCAACCCAACGTAAGTCTAGAGCAAAACAATGAACTTAACGTGTCTGATCCACCTATGGCTGAAGAGGACTCCCATGATGACGTTGAGCCTATTCACGAATTGAACATTTTGAGCTGTAATATCACCTTTGAACTTGAGCGTCGGGTTAGGACCAATGATGACATATCCACATCCATGAACACCATATCCCAAGCCTTTCCCGCTTTGACTATCCAACGCCCTGATCTTATCGACCAAACTTCCACAAACCCAAACCATGGTATGTATACCTTCCCAAATGACTATGCCCTTGCCTGCTACCTCAATGCAGTTGAGCCTATGAGTACTTCCATCAGTGAACCGAGTGTCAGCATGACCGAGTCGGACATCAAATATCTTAGTCAGAAAAATAGGAGTAAAAAGAAAAAGAAAAAGAGTTCTGAGGGTGAAAACCACTTTGTGGCAGTCTCAGAACCGACAAAAGTAAAAAGAAAAGACGTATCTAAAGGTGAAAACCTCTCTGAGGTGCCTAAGGATGAGATATTTGATGTCCTTCCAAGTCATTTACAGGATAGATCTCCAGTTCTAATTGAGCCAACTCAATCCATCAATTTGGGTACAACAGAGGAACCACAATTGGTACATGTAGCACAATCTTTATCAGACGAAGAGAAACAGAACTTCACTACCTTCTTATCGGAGAAAAAGATCAACTTTGCATGGAAATATTCAGATATGCCAGGATTGGATCCCAATCTCATTATGCACCATCTATCCATTGCTCCCGGAGTAAAACCAATCAAACAAAAATTGAGAAAGATGCATCCTCATGTTGCACTCTTTGTCAAAGAAGAACTAGAAAAACTCCTAAAAGCTGGATTCATCCGTGTCATAGACTACGCTGAGTGGATTTCCAACATTGTACCTATTTCCAAACCAGATGGTTCCATCAGAGTGTGCACAGACTTTAGGGATGTGAACAGAGCATGCCCTAAGGATGATTTTCCACTGCCTAACATTGATATGGTAGTGGACATGACTGCGGGCTATGAAATGTATTCCTTAATGGATGGCTTTTCTGGGTACAACCAAATCAAAATTGCTCCAGAAGATCAAGAGAAAATAGCTTTCACATGTGCGTGGGGAACTTTCTGTTGGAATGTTATGCCATTCAGACTCAAAAATGCTGGAGCTACATATCAAAGAGCAATGACATCTATTTTTCATGATATGATGCATAGAACAATGGAGGATTACGTAGATGATACCTTGGAAAAATCCATGATTAGAACTGAGCATATAACAGACTTGAGCATGATCCTCGACAGAATGGAAAAATTTAGTCTTCGACTAAATCCTAAAAAGTGTGCTTTTGGAGTCACTTCTGGAAAGCTCCTAGGATACATCGTCTCCAAGAAAGGCATTGAAGTTGATCCAGCTAAGGTCAAGGCTATAATAGAGATGCAACCTCCCACAAATATCAGTCAAATGAGGACGTTGCAAGGCAGAGTTCAATCTATCAGAAGATTCATATCACAGCTAGCGGACATCTCACAGCCTTTTACAAAAACATTACATAAAAGTGTGACCTTTGCATGGAATGAAGAATGCGAGAACAACTTTAAACATATCAAGAAGTATCTATCAAATCCACCTATATTGATGCCTCCTATTCATGGGAAGCCATTAATATTATATGTCTCCGCAACAGATACATCACTGGGGGCATTGCTAGCACAGCATGATCAGAACAAGAAAGAAAGAGCCATCTACTATATCAGCCGAACTTTAGTGGCCTATGAGAAGAACTACTCAATGATAGAGAAGGCATGTCTCGCTGTGATCTTTGCATCACATAAATTGAGACACTACATGTTAGCTCATACCACTCATTTGGTAGCTAAAATTGATCCACTGAAATATCTCCTAAGCAAGGCTGCCCTCACAGGTAGACTAGCTAAATGGGTCATGCTCTTGAGCGAATTTGACATTGCATATGTTGAAAGAAAAGCTATCAAAGGACAGGTCATTGCTGATCAATTAGCTGAAGCACCACTGTTTGATGATACACCCATGCAAATGGAATTTCCCGATTCTTCTATCATGCACCTCTCTTCTAGAGCATGGCAATTATTCTTTGATGGCTCCTACACACAGAATGGATCTGGAGCAGGCATATTGTTCATCACTCCTCAAGGATACTCGATACCCAAAGCATTTAGATTAAAGTTTCCTTGCACAAACAATATTGCTGAATATGAGGCACTTCTCAATGGTATGAAAATGGCAATACAGTGGAGAGTTACAGAGATGCACATCCATGGGGACTCACAACTGGTTATCCACCAAGTCAATGATGTATACCAAACCAAAGATGAAAAGCTCATTCCTTACAAGAGAATGGTAGATGATTTAAAGAAATACTTCATCTCTATCACATTTGAGCAAATACCCAGAATGGAGAATAAGGCTGCTGATGCAATGGTGACATTATCTACTCTTTTACAGCAGCATGAACATGAACTACGCTACAAGTTCCTGGTGGAAGCCCTATCCTATCCTGCATATGACTCCCCTGAAACCCGCATGATCTGCACTGTTGTAGGTTATGACTCATCTCGCTACAAAAATCTATTCTCCTATCTCCATGACCAAATCATCCCTGAGTCCTTTAACCGTTTTGAGAAATGAAACCTTATCCGATCCGCATCCCGATATGTCATCATTGGTAATGATCTGTACAAATGAGGTCTAGATGGTACACTACTTAGCTCAACGTGCATTAGAGGAAGTCCACGAGGGTATATGTGGGTCACACTCGAACGGTTTAACATTAGCTCGAAAACTTATTAGGGCTGGGTATTATTGGCTTGAAATGGAAAAAGAAGCTATTAAATTTGCTAAAAACTGTCAACAGTGTCAAGTACATGGCAACTTGATTCATGCTCCAGGGAGAGATCTGATTCCCTTTACTACACAATGGCCTTTTCAATAATGGGCATTTGATCTCATAGGTGCTATCCATCTGCACTCTTCTAATGGACATACCCATATAATCATAGCTACAGATTATTTTACAAAATGGGTAGAAGCAGTTCCTCTAACACAAGCAACGGGGAAACAGATCTCTATGTTCATCCTGAACTACATCATTTGCAGATATGGGATCCCTCACTCTATAATCACAGATAACGGGGGACAATTCAAAAACAAGGATCTAGATGACTTATGTGCCAGGTTCAAAATTACTCAACATTGGTCATCTATCTAATATCCTCAAGGGAACAGACAAGCTGAGGCTTCAAACAAAAATCTCCTGAAGATCTTGCACAGAACAGTGAATAAAATAGGAAGAGACTGGCATCTGATGATCAATCTAGCTCTCTGGGCCTATAAAACTAGTATCAGAACGCCTACAGGGGCTACACCTTTTGCTTAAGTTTATGGGTCTGAAGCGGTACTGCCTATTGAGGTTGAAATCCCATCACTCAGGATCAGAATGCATGGACTTGTCACTGATGAAGACTACAGAGTGTCGAGGTTACAAGAACTTGAACTACTAGATGAGTGTAGACAAGCAGCGTATGATCATCTCAGAGTATATCAAAAGAGAATGTCTAGAGGCTACAACAAGAAAGTCAGACACAGAGAATTTCAGATTGGTGATCTAGTGTTGAGAGAAAATCCTAAAAATCAATCACATTGAGAACGCAAGGGGAAGTTCAAACCCAACTGGCTGGGTCCCTTTGTAATCACTGCTACTTTTGGCTCTGGTGCCTATCAACTCTCAACAACTGAAGGAGAACAGCTCCGAGAACCAATCAACGTTCTCCATCTGAAGAAATTCTACGCTTAAGGCATTCAGTGCTTGGTAAATGTCCTGAAAAAAAATCTTAAAAATCAGAAAAAGTCCTGAAAAATGAACATCTTGGTGAAAACCTAGCAATAGGTGCCTTGATGATTCACAAAAAAATCAAAAAATATCAAAAGTACAAAAAAATTGAAAAAATAAAAAATACAAAAAAAAAAAGAAAAAAGAAAAAGTGCCTTGGTGAAAACCTGGAAACAGGTGCCTTGGTAGCAAAAATAGAATCTCTACCAAGATGGTGAAAACTTGGCAAACAGGTGCCACTTGTTCCAAAATGCTCCATCTATCAGCACAATCTTGGTCTTTCCCAGCTTTCAGTCTTGCTTTAGTTTGTACATATCTCTCGGTTTGTTTTTGCATATCCTGGTTTCAATAAGTCGGTCTGTACACCAATCAACTCAAGCGTTTGTATCCTATCAATGTTCAAATTTGGGGGCAATCAATGTCATATCCTATGGTCTCCCATGTATCTTAGACATTTCCTATCCAGTCAGAGTCCTTTGAAGCTTCCAGTTGAGTCAGTCAGTCAGTCTCGTCTCCAGAAAGGATTTTGCATCTACAACATAATCAAACATCAAAACTCAACTGAAAACAATCTATGCTTTTTACATGCTTTTATCTCCTTGTATGCTTACTGATTCGCATTGAGATTTGTTTTTTGCATATTGTGTCCCTTCGAGCTCTTCGATGATATCCTTTATAGGATTTAGAGAGTGATGACTGGGGGCATAATCTTTTCTTTGTTTTCTACTCGTATGTGAAAATCTAACAACTTTGGAAATTTTGGATTGAAATGGTGTCCGACTGTAAGAGCCTCTATCTCGAATTGGATGGCCATGCGTACCTCGACCATTGATACCCGGAAAATTCAAAGAAGTTTGATCTCACTATTGTCTTTTTGAGTAAGTTCTTTCTCCTACTGTGAACTGCGATCTTGCCTAAGGATGTGAACGATAAAGGGTCACTACGGGTAATTCACATTGGATTTAGAATGATCTCTTGATTGTTTGATGTGTTTGCAATGCAAAGCATACTCAGGTCATCACGACGTTTATGTTTTGATGCTTGTACAAATTGCTATATCAAAATGGACATGATGTTCAGGTCATCCTGGCGTTTGTGCCTTGGTGCTTATATCTAATCCGACATTCTGAAAACAAATCAATATTCATATGTCCATGGTTGTATAACCAGTGGGTGTTGTATTGATTCTTGCGCATACAAATCGATATTCATATGTCTAGGGTTTCATAGCTAGTGGGCATTGTATTGATTTATCCAGTTACCTAAAAGTTCAATGATGATAACAAATCGACATATGATCAGTGACTAGGTCCTAGGTCTTAGGTTGCATTTCATTGCATTTTGCATGTTTGCATGATCTCACAATGGCTAAACGAACTTCAATGCTTAAACGATTCTTCAAATCACCTCTTCCACTCTAACAAGAGCTGAATCTCACACGAAGGTTCCTCCAACGAAACAACAAGTAGAATCCTTTTTCAGGATCAAAATTGAAATCTGAGATCATTCATATTATTAATTGCTTGCATAATCGACCTTCAATCATCACAGAAATCCAGTATTCAACTTAACTGATTATCTTACATCAAACTATCAAAATTTCAACTTGGTCAACCATGGTCAACTCATGGTCAAACCTAGTCAAACTTGGTCTTTTGGGACCTTCCAACGATGCAGAATGTGTTTCACCACACTTCTCAAATCAATTAACATGCTTCTAAGCTATAACGCTGACTTTTCTTGTCAGATTTCAATTTTAATCCCGAAGGGGGCATGGTATTGCACATCATTCAAAGTCTGTAAATCAAATTCTATCGATCAAGTCTATCAATATCTTTCATCAGTGATCAAGACAACAATCACGTCTAGTCGCTGATTCATCAAAAGTCCTCATCGCTCGGGGTAAATCTATCATCACTTGGGGCATATCAGATTCATTGATCCATATCAATCTGGTATTCTCCTAATCTTGTAAATTGTATCAATTTTTGCAACCATCCGATCATAGTGTTCTTTCCTTGGTTCTTCGGCAACTGAGGGATTCAGATGTGATACCTGGTAGTTCTGCTAAGACAATCGAGTCTAGAACGGGTCACTCACTTCTTATCAATCCTAAGGTTCAGAATCAGGCATTTTGACACTTTTTCGCAATCATAGGTTCATCGCTGCTACAGTGAACATTATCTCTGGTCATTTAGGACCTCCTATCTCAATATCTCTCAATTGGTTTCTATCTTGAGATCGGTTTATCTTTTGAATCAGTTCCATATCTTTATCAAACACAGACTATCTTTGAACCACTGCGCTTTGCACAGTAATTCAAAGAGGGGCAAAATGTAATACCCCAAAAATGGGCTATAAGTTCATTAATCTCCTACATCGACAAATCGAACAAAATCGACATCAAAGTCCTAACCTAAGGCACATCTAACATCATCGAATCATAATTGATTATCTTAAATTCTGCATCAGGGAATATTCCTAGTAATATTCCTAATTATCTTAATTATCTTTAATTTAATGATTATTTGGCGATAAATTACATTTATCCTAAGTTTGATTAATTGAATATTTTCATATTTAATTAATTAGATTTAATATTTGCCACTTAATTGTGTAATTAAATTTAATTCTATCTATTATTAATTGTATTATTTAATTTTGACAATAAATCAAAATTCCTATCTTTAATTGATTAAATTCTTATTTAATTAATTAAAGCATGTTGTCATTATTTAATAATATAATTTTTAATAAAAGTTTGGTAAAATATTAATTAACCCATAAATTAATTATTTTATTTCAAAAATCAGTTGAGTTGAGGATAAATCACTTTATTTATTTATTTAATTCTTAATTATTATGCATATTCAAAAGAAACAGTTAAACTCCAAATCAGAAAATCAATGCAAGTTATTGACTTTTTGGAACTCAACATCCTTTTGGAGTTCAAAAAGCTGATCTAAACTCTAATTTGAGTTAAAAAGCTATTTTTGCATGATTTTGAGAATTAACTATCTTTCATGATCAGATAACTCAAAAATCAAGCTGAGTTTATTTGAGTGATTTATGGCTTTTATCCATGCACCTCCAAAGCCCTGGATTTCTATAAATTAAGGCTTTAGCTCTTCACAAATCATCTCATATTTTGCACAATCACGCTGGAGAATTGGAATTGAAGAATCAAAGCTCTTGCGAATTGGCATTTTTGTGAGATCAATCTTATTTTTGCATTCATATTTCATATCATTGTTAGATTAGCATAGCATATCAGTTTTCAATAGCATTCATATCATATCAATTTATCATTCTTATTGCATCATAAAATCCCAAAAAAATAGCTTAATTGTATTCAATTTCATATCCATCTTTTGCATTCAAATTCTTCATTTAGGTGTCGTCTAGGTCACTGATCTCGATAATAATCTGAGAACATTCATCTCGCACCTATTAGAAGGCAGTAAATCGCTTGGTTAGATAGTTTTCAATTTTGCACGATTTTGATTATCACTAACCTCTAATGTTTTACTGAGTGTTGTGTCTACAGATCAGGTACAATTTTCACACACACACTCGGTGCTTGGTTATTGATGGGGTCTTGGTGTTTATTACTGGCGCTCGGTGTTCTTGCTGATTGACTTATGTGTTTGGATGAATCAACTTGTCCGACTGGTGCATTTAATTTGGGTCACGCTCCTCGAGTTATGGATTGATCATTAGATGTGTGGGGACTTAGATCTGGCATGTTGCATTCTCCTATGCAGATCTGGATGCCGACATGATGAATTAATTATTGGAAGGCTATGTGAGAGCCAATTGATGTTTCATTTAATATTTATTTGTCTTTGGAAGCCAACTGGGTTTTGGAATTTATTTGTTTGTAAAGCTGACTTGTGGCTGAAGATTAGTATTTAAGAGGGTGTTTAGGTAGTTGTTTAGGCAGATCTGGAGAGACATAGTAGATTTGGCAGGTAGAAGGAAGTAGAAGAAGTGTAGTAGAGTTAGTAGCTTGCGAGCTTAGGAACAAGAAGATTGCTTGGTGGCTTGTGAGCACAAGTTTAGATCTTTCTTGGAGTACCTACCAGTGTCCTATTGTGTTACAGACCTGAGCTAGTTGAGAGGTGTGTTGGGTCCTATGTGATCTTGCCGAACTATTGCAGTCCTTGATGTATTTGGTCGTAACCGAGAATACCTTATAGCTCGACATGTTTCTTGTAAGCTTGGTTACTGATGAATAAAGAAGATTTTGATTCTATATTGTGTTGTGTTGTGTTATTCCGCATTGTTGGTGTTTGGCTGCAAGTTTGGACAGTCCTTAATTGGATCCTCCAACCTTGATTGCATCAATAAGTGAGACTCTGAATCAACACTCCCAGTAGAAACAACCAAATTAGGATCATGGAGGTCTCGAATAACTACATCATGTGGAGAGAACTCAACTATCTTACCAGAACCATAATGGAAAATCTGATAGACAGATAGAAAGTTCATAGAAATGGAAGGAACCAAGAGAACATATTGTAGAGAGCCACCATCCAATGAAATAGTACTAGAACCTATAACTGAAAGTTGTGCCGAGTCACCAACTACAATATGTATAGTAGCACTCTGAGAAAGTGAGGTAACCAAACTAGGTGTGTGTGTTATATGGTGTGAAGCATCTGAATCAATGATCCATGTAGCAGTGGAAGATAATGCTCTGTAGAAAGAGCATGGCCTTTCCTTGTGGGACTAGGTGAATTTTGTGGAGAAGCAATACTATGCTGTTGCAAGGCTTCCTCTAGAGCCTCAAGACATTTCCAACACCTGGAAACTTGATGCCCTTCCTTGCCACAAAAATTGCAAGGTTCACCTATGAACTTCTTAGTCTTGGAGGAAGACTCACCAGACTTAGAAGATTTACGCTTAGGAGTGGATTTCTTAGACTCTATTTTTTGAGGTGGCTTGGAGGAATGCTCACTGCCAACTGAATCTATTTTTGGCTTCTGCTTCTACTTCTGTGTCCCCTTAGAAGTTTGAGCAACCAAAGCTTGGTTCTTAGTTCCAGATAAAGAATCCAACTGTGTGAGCTTGGCCTAATCTCTAGTCAATTGATCACAAAACACCTCAAAAGTGGGCATCTGGAATCTCTGACCCAATGCATCCATGGTAGAGTGGAAGGTGGAGGAGAAAATTTGAAAGTTTCCCTGAAGCTTTGACAGAATTAGGTAGATACACTCTGTGTCAATCTTAGTCTTTCCACATCCCTATAATAAAGACCTTTGATGCTTGAACTTCATCAAGAATTCCTCAATGGATGGAAAATGATCCGGTACAAGAGAGTTAAGCTTTGTCTCAATTTGAAGTGCCCTGAACTCATTCATTGTACCAAACAAGGTGTTAAGCTTGGTCCACATAGCTAGGGGTATTGCACCCATCAAGATGAAACTATAGACTATCTGATACATGTAAAGCAATCAACCCCACTACCTCATCCATCTTGTTCCTGTGTTGCATGACCTCGAAAGACCTTTGTAAAACTGGTTGCACTGCGTCTAAACAAGACCACAACCCTTTTGACCGGAGAAGTCGTGTCATTAGGGATTTCCATGTGTGATGGTTATGAGGGGTCATAAGTTCTAGACAAGAAGAGGTCTCAGCCATATTTTTAGAAGGGTTTTTGTTTTGATATAATTTCAAGTTTATTGAAGTAAATTACAAAAAACAAGAAATAGAACACCCCCCACAATTCAATAAACCGAACCCTAGAAGCTAGAAAAGATTGCTTACAATGAGAGAGTAAAAAAGCTTCAAATGAGTATCATGTGTACCTTTGAATTTTTCGGATGAAAATATCCATAGATCTGGATAGTAATCTCAGGTAAAAAAGCTTGCAAGTCAAAGTATGGTGCCTGCGAGGATTTGAAGTTCTGCCTTTTAAAATATGCCAATGCAAAAGCTGGCTCATGCACGATGTTTAGAGGAATAAGGTATAGGTCTGGTAAATGACACCGAAAAGGACACCACTGTAAATGGCACCGAGAAGGAAACCCAAAAAAAATGCCCTTTCACATGCATGCACCTGTAAAAAGTGCTAATTTTTTTTTTTACTAAGAATACCAGATCTGAAAACTACAACCAAAACCTCTCAAATTAGCCAAAAAATCCCAAATTTCTTCTGTCAAACCCTTTCTCTTTTTTTTCTTCAAACATGAACAAGCTACAATAGATCCAGCTATGATACCATGTAAGATTTGAAGAAAAACAAATCTATTAAGCCCAAGAAACCTGCATGCAAAAACTTGTCACAAGGAAGAAATCTGTAGGAAACAAACAAGGGTTTTGCTCTAACAATATGAAAGTTTTTTATTATCATCCAAAAGAATGAATCAAAATATACGACAGATCAATCCTTATAGAAGGAGATCGAAAAACTTAATGGGAAACCCTAATAGGTAAATAGGCATTTAATAATTAGATTTAATTATTAAATGACTAATGCAAGTGCATAAAGTGAAATCTTAAGAGGTAGCAAAGTTAATTTAATCAATGTAATTAAATTAATTCTTTACTCTAACAGTTTTCATACACAAATAATTTAGAAAAGAATGACATGGATAGGAATGAAGATTCAAAGAAGTTTTTCTTTATAAATAATTATTATAAACTTTAAATTTAATATCGACAAATTTTATTTGTTTAAATTATGCACACAAGCACCTTCTTGAATAAGTTGTCGTTGAATGGGAAGGGGAAGTAAGAGAAAAAATAGAGCTGATTAATAGCCACCTAAGGAGAAGGCACCAAAATACTGAGAGATAGCACATAGCGGAGGGTAAAAATCTGCATAGTGAGAGAGGGAACACATAATATCATCTTCTTGTAGATGAGTACTACTTCTAAAATGAAAAATATGTAAAAATAGAATTCAGGAATACTGTCATCTCTTGTCTATGCTTTAATGAATGTTCATACCATGTTGTCAAAGCTTCCATTTTGACACAGGCAGGGTAGATGTTGTCAAAGGCCCACAAATGGACACACTTTTGTCAGTCGTCCATATTCTATCCTTTTCATTCTTATCATTTATAGGCCAATTCTTGTCATATTTCCACAATATTATGTTTATTGCTAGTAAGCCATACATTTTGAAACTACATTCTCTTCTTTACTTTAAAAAATAGTTTTTAAAAATGTATATTCAATTTTAATTGTACTCCTATTAATATATTTATAAATTCTTTAAATTGTTATATATTTAAAAGTAGAAAATATGTTAGTAAAATATATCCTTTTTAATAAAACTAATTAAAAAAAATGTAACATGTCAAAAAGAAAAATAAATTGTTGTGAGTTGAGATTTTGACTCATTCCTTGTTTTATTCTATGTATTTTGTTAACTTCAATTTTTTATTTTATGAAAAAACATTTTTATCATTAAAGATAAATGATTTATTAATTATGATCATAATAATCAATTTAAAAATTTAATTTAAAAATGACTAATAATTTAATTATAATTTATTATAAAAAAATAAACTATTATATTTTTGTAGAAACTTAAAAATAGTCAATGCTTGTGGTGCCAATTTTTAACATCTCGATGTCACTCTCTAACATGCTTGCACCACTATCTAATGAATTTGTGCCATTGTTTAACATGCTCATGCCACTATTTAATGGGTTTGCAACACTTCCTAATGTGTTTACGCCATTTTCTAATTATTCCTCTATTTTGCATGTTTGATTTTCATTATTTGTCAACATCATGTCATTCCTTCAATAATTAAATAATGATAATTAATTAATTAATTAATATCTTATTTTTGTCCCCTGATTTCATCATGTCCTATTAACCTGTCCTTTGTCACTCGTCCAATTTAATAATTTTGTCTTTGTGCTAGGGAAAATTATTTATTTTATCCCTTGTCTTAGTATCACCAATTTGGTATATAAATATATTATTTATTTTACCCCCTTTATCGTCTTTCCACAATTAGTTAAATTAATCTAATTAATCATTTGATTTTCAAAATGTGAGGAAATTAATAATTTTTAATAATTAAATTCTCCCCACTTCCTAACTCCGTGTCATCCACTTTTCCCTCCACTTTCATCTCCCTCTAATTTATCTTATGGAACTTCCCAATAATTTCTCCCTCCATTCCTCCCCCTTGATTTCTCTACTATTTCCTATGCACTAATTTCTCCATTCCATTTTCACTCACCAATTTGTCATAGGCTAACTTCAAGTCAATAATTGACCCTCTTATGCGATCGTGACCATCGATTGGCATTAAATCTCGATCATCGATTTTGAGTTTTGAAATCTATAAATTGGCCTCTTTATCCTCATCTTGTGAACTACACTCTTTGACTAATTATCAATAATTGGCCCTCTTATGCAATCATGTTTGATGGCTTTGTAACCTATTCTTGCACCAAAAAAAAAGGGGAAAAAGGCTAGCTAAAGGGGTTTGCCTTGGCCAAACCCTATTTATGACTCAACTTTCAAAATAAAATGAAATTTTATGAAGGAAAGTAAATAGGAAGGTAAATAATATTTCACCTTGCTTAAACCCTCATGAATGGATGTAGAAATCATTCATATATATGAATATGCTTGAATGTGCTTGAGATTCAAAGAGTTGACCTTGGAACGTGATGTAGAATCAAGAATTCCCTCGAAAAAGCATAGATCTATGAATGCCACTCATAGATCTTGAATGTAGATATTCTTGATAACCACTTGCAAAGGAGAGAGAAGGTGGATGGATCTTCTCGCTTGATAGAAAATTCCTTTACTTAGCCATCATGAGAGAGAAACTTGTATCAATTGGAGAAGATTTTCTTTGACTTGAATGATCTTGAAGAATTGAAGACTTGGAGATCTTGGTCTTGGGTGCTTGCCTTCAAATGTGGAATCCAATTTCTCTTGATTGCTTGAAAATCTTTATAGCTTGATTGCCAAAATTATTGAGTATGGTCTTGTTATGCAAAATTAGGAGAGATTGGTTTTTTTTATACTGTACAATAGAAAATGATGAGCAATGCTAGGAATGTAGATCACTCACCAAATTATATTATACATTAGGGGAAATGTTCTCCCAAAGGATTGCCTCAAACAAATTAGATTCACACAACCCAAAAATAATGAAGGGGTGCTACTACAAGATCTAAGTGAGAGTGGGGAACTGGAGTTTAGTACTTTCCCTTAAGGGATAATGACTGAATGTGTAAATGTGTGATATGATATAAAAATGTATGAAGGAAAATTGATGCTATGATAAAAAAATGACAACTAACAAGATATGATATAAGATCTAACATATAAAAGTAAGTGCAAGGAGAAAACAGCAAGAGTGGACTTAACTTGATGAAAGAGGAGGCAAGTGGACCTTTAGATATGATTTTGACTGTCATAGAGATGTTAGAATTAGGTAAGACTCTGGATCTAGGATTCTGATGCGTGTAATTATGTTTTATGAAAATCTCAGACTCAGAGGGTGAGGCCAACCTGAATGACCTAGTCCAAAATGAGGGTGGAAATTATGACCTTGTCCTTTTAACTCCAAATCTTATGACAATTGCAGAGGTCCTGTAACTAGTTTTGATATTCTCGAATCTTGATCTAAAACTCTGCAACCTGTTCCTTTACACAGAGAAAAAGGGGAAAAGGTTGTGGAAAGGGGCTTTCCTTGGTCAAGCCCTTGTATAGGAATAAACCTTGTAATAGAATTAAAATTACATAAATAAAGTAATGTAAACAAGATAAATGTAAGTATTCACCTTGTAAGAAAAATCCTCATGGATGGATTTTAGGATTCATCACGTTAAAAACCTAAAGGACTACAAGAATATTTTCTAAGCGCTATAATTCACTCCAATTTGGTTATTCATTGATTCCTAATTATATCTTCATCACTTGAGGGATTCTTAAACCTATTTGGATGTTATCAATAACAAGAAGAAAAAATGCAATCCATTGGTAATTTAAACAAAGTATTTCCATTTCAGGTTATAACTCCGAGAGTCACTAAGATGTTAGATATTTCTTGTCAATTATATAATTTGAAACCTATACTATTTAGAGTATATTGTTGTTGAACATTTACGTTCCCTTACATTAAGCAATAATAATCAACTTCTACAATACAAATGAATAAGAAAGTTTTCCAATAGATTGGGGGTTGAATTGTTGATAAGTATTTCTTATTAGTATCTAAAAGTGGAAAAAATTTATTGGGGAAATTACAAGTGGTATTCGAGCATAATCTTGCCATCCTGTGGGAATATTAAGGAAAACCTATCAAAAAAGAGGCAAAGCCAATATGAATGAGAAAATAGCCAACAGAATGAGGGCATTCATGGAACAAACCAATCAAACCATAATAAGCCAAATGGAAAAATCAATCCAAGCACTCCTCTAGGCATTACAAAACATGGGGAACTCAATCAATAACCTTAAGAATGATTCTTTGAATGGAAAGGATGTAAGTTTCAATCTCTTAGAGAATAATAATGGGTCATCGACATCAAGGATACCCAAGCCACCTTTCCTACCCAGAGAAGATATGGAGAGGGAGGTAGAAGGAATTGATCAACCTATGAATAGTACCATAGACAATGCTAGAGCCTATGCCAATCTTGAGCCAGGAATCAGAGAATTAATAACACTTTGAGAATTGTTTTGGGGGTAATAGGAGGGTATTGGAGGGGGGTAACAAAAAAAGAGTTTGGGGATATATTTTTGAAAATAAGGGGATTCTTTATTATGCCAAGAACGCATGTGCTATGATTCAAATTCACTAAATGAAGCCCTCATGTGTACTCTACAATGTAATTTTGATTATTATTAAAATATTTAAGATATGATTTCATTAATGGGGGAAAAGATGCAATTAAGAGAGAATCTCTAGGACACCCTATTACAGTAGTAGCTAAGGGAGAGATTCTATGAGGAAACCCTACTACTCTGCGATTAAGAGAGAATTACTAGGGCACCCTATTGCAAGTACCTTTCCAATCAAGTCAGTAATTAAGGGATAATCGCTAGGGCACCCTATTGTAGTAGCAGTTAAGGGAAAATTTCTATGAGGGTACCCTACTTCTCTACAATTAAGGGAGGACTGACAGTGAACCTATTGCAGTACTAGTTAAGGGAGAACCACTAAGGGAACCCTATTGCAGTGGTGGTTAAGGGATAATGGCTATGAGGGTACCCTACTATACTGTGATTAAGGGAAAACCACTAAGGGAACCCTTTTGCAAGAACCTTTTTGATTTTTTAAGACAAAGGAGATGAGGCAATGGATAAGGAGGAAAGACAAGTGTCCTACTAAGTAAATCCTCCTCGTGTGGATGTATGAGACTTGTCAACAAGGCCAAGGATGCCAAAGTCCCACTCTTGGGCTTAGTATGAGATGACCTAGGTCAAACATATCATCTCTATGAATCAAATTTGTTGAAGAGTGATAAAATTATGATCACATTTTTTATATATGCTAACTTGTGTTCACTTCATGGTTTATAGTCAAGAACATAGCAAAGAAATAAATTTTGTAAACACATCTCCCTAACCTTGGTTTATTTCAAATTGTAATTGTAGGGAGGAATCCAACAAAGCATTTATCATGTGTATACTTTGTGTTTGTTTTGTGTCTTCATACATTAATGTGTATACTTTGTGTATGCTTTGTGTCTTCATGCATCCAAGTTTATACTTCACGTTTCTATTGTGTATGTTTATTATTTAACTCTGTATTTTTAGTAATCTAGAATAGACTGGAATAAGAAAAGGGATACGAATTGATTCGAAATAAATCAAAGCTATTGGTTTCAAATTTAAGGTGAGATAATATATGAGTTGCAGATACTATTAGATTTGAATTTAAGGTGAGATAAAAATTGACATTACTTGAGGAAAAACAATTTTGGGGAAGGGCGGACTCTGATGTCCTTGTTTAAATGTAGGATTTAATAGTAAATAATAATTAAACAATAGAATTTTATTAAATAAAGAATAATAAAAAAATTAAATTAATAATATAATATAATCTATCCTTAATATAATAATATATTATTGAAATAATATATAATAATAAATAGTAAATAATAATAATAAAATGAAAATAAAGTATAGTGTAATATAATATAACTACATATAATAAATAATAATGATTATAAATATAAACATATATATTAATAATAATAAAATATAATTTATTTGATATGTCAAAAGACAACAACTAGAGAGTCACGACCAATTGTGACCTCTTCCCATCCTATGCATACCAAAATGGATTTAGTCTGTCTACACATCATAAAAACATATGATCCAATTAGCAGTCAGATCACTCAGGGATTAGAAATAGTGACTTCTCCACCCACATCCAAGTATTTGTATGTAAAGACAAGGTCTCTGAATACCAGTTTTCCTATTATTGCTCATGGGGAAGAGAATCAATAGGAGTGAATGAATTTCTAACTCCAACATTCATCATGTCAAAAATCTGAAGGATTGCATATTTTTTGAGTGCTATAATTCACTCCAATTTGGATGGTCATTGATTCCTGATTATATCTTCATCAGGGAATTCTTAAACATATTTGGATGTTATCAAGAATAAGAAGGAGAAATACAATCCATTGGTAATTTAAAAAAAGGGTTTCCATTTTAGGTTGTAGCTCCAAGAGTCAATAACTGGTCATAGATTTCTTGTCAATTCTATTATTTGAAACCTATTCTATTTAGAGTATATTGTTGTTGAACATCTATGTTCCCTTACATTGAGCAAGAATAATCCACTTCTATGATAAAATGAATAAGTAACATATCTAATAGATTGGGGTTGAATTGTTGATAAGTATCTCTTAGTAATAGAAAAGTGGCAAAAATCTATTGGGGACGTTACAAAGTAAGTTTTAAATATGTATTTAGTTAAATAAGGGTGCAAACTTTTGTATAATGCAAAAAGTCTACATTCGATTAGAGGATAATTGTGTTTGGTGTGGACCTGATCAATTTCCACATGAGAGATTTTTGGTATGTGGTGACTACTCATGCAAATACTATAGACCTATCATGTATCCTTGTTGGGGTTTTGGGCTAGGTCAAGTCTCAAGTGAGGGTTTAGGGGTGATAGCCTTTGAATACTTTTTTTTTATGGTTAGGGTTAATCTTATTAATCGACTTTATAAACTACCTCAAAAAGGCTTGATAAATAAGTGGACATGTGATGTGTAATCACCAGATTGTAATTTTCTCTTTACTGGATAATAAAATAAGTGGATGACTGTTTCTTTGGTGGATGTATCCCATATTGGGTGAACCATATTAAATCTTTGTGTTATTGTATTTTTTTCTTTCTTATAGATCTCTCTCTCTCTCTCTCTCTCTCTCTCTCTCTCTCTCTAGAGGCCCACTTACATCACTTTCCATCACACTACATTTATTATTTCTTTATACAAATGAATGTTAAGGATTTATTTATTTATTATTATTTAATTTTTTCAAAGACTCAGTGAGGAAGTTCTCACTTTTAGCCCATATCACTATTAGAAAGGGTAGACTAATGTGAGATACATGTATAGTTGATAAAATCATGGATAATAATTAATATTATATTTTCTATTTACATAAAGATGATAACCATTATATAATTATTCCAAATTATTACTTCAAGTCATGCATACTATTGTTAACAAGAATAACATTAGCACAACTTGATAGTGGGTGTCAAGATGGGAGTTAGATAAAATGGTCAAATGATGCAATTACGTATTACACCTATTTGGATTTATAAATGTAAAATTAAATAATAGAGATTTTGTTTAGAAATATGAATAAATGAAAAATATGTAAAATAATTTAAACAAACTAAAAGAAACTAACTTTTACTAAACATGGATATCAAACTATATCTATCAAAAATAAAATTTAAAAAAAATATATTCCTTGAAATCTTCTCTACAATTAGAAGGGAATGACTCAATACATAGGTGTGTGTCAATGCTAGACTTAAATAAAATTAATGACCTTTTCTTCTTGTGGGTGGTTCTTAATTAACAATGAAATAAAACTTTAACCACCACTAGTACATGAGATTTTGAGATTGATTTTCAATTCAAGCTTTCCTAATTCTTCACACTAAATATAAAGAAAACATAAAATTCAAGTTAGAATTGTATTCTTAGTTGGTTTAAAGCTATATCCCTTGAAAGAAAGGCACATGCTAAGCTCCCTACAAAACGCACCAAAGACAAAAAAAAAAAAAGTCAAACTTTTTTTTCCAAGTTCACGAAAACATGGTGATTTGTTTGTGGTTTTTGACCACAAAATATGCAGATCATGAAGAACATATGCTGAAAATTTTGTGAAAATCTATTGTGTTTTCTAGTTTTTGAAATTTGGTCAATGGTGCATTTTGTAGGGAGCTTAGCCGCATCCTGAAACAAATGAGTACAATTTTGATGGATTCATTATTCAATTTCATCAAATCATCTTTATAGAATTGTCATACTATATAGAGGAAGAATAACCCAACAAATTATGACCATGCAATTGCAAATACATTATGTTTATTTTCTTCTTCTTTTTCCTATTTTTAACATTTCCTCAAAAGAATATTGAATAAAGTAACGTCTCTTCAAAACAAAGTGTACAATTTTAATAGATCACTATTCTGATCTATTAAATTATATAGATAGAATCATTATGTAATTTAGAGGAACAACCACCCAACAAATTATGACTATGCAACAATAAATGGACTTTTACTACTAGTATATATATGCATTTTTTTCTTTTACTACTAGTATTTTTTAAAATTAAAAAAAAAATTAACACTTAATAGAATAAGAGCCATTGTAGCTAACTTCCTGCACCTTAAGTGTTTAAATGATACACCTGATTTAAACATTTTTCTTAATTGTTCTAATATGAAACTTTAAAAATAATTATTTAATTAGATCACTAATAGCACAAACAAATGATTTAAAATAAAAAAAATACCTACCACAATATGCAACACTTATTCATTTACCTTACTTAAATCCAAATTTCATTTTCCCTTAAACTAGGGACCATAATATATACACAAAGGCTTCACTAACTATAAGTAGATGCTGATAGTACTGCCTATCAAGGACATGGAAAAATAATGGAATCTCTTATGAGAAAGCAAACCCAAATTTTCACAAATGGATATTCATTTTTGGAAGGCAGTTCCTTTACTATTTCATTCTTCAATTGGGTCTTTATATTATTCTAGAAAAAGACAATATCCTTTACTTGACAAGATGTGAGTGAAGGAAATTAGAATAGTCTGTCTTTATCATTGAGTCACATCAGAAAAATGAATTCATTTTCTATAGAAAAAGACTGACCAATATCATGTCAAGTAATATTTTTTTGAAGAATATCAAATACAATGTACTGCAAAGTCATGTCGAATTATGTTCTTCCATTAAACTTTTCCCTCACTTAAAGACTTTCACACAAAATAGAGAAACAAAACACATGAAGATATTTTTTCAAGTACAAGATTATATACAAATTTTAATGGAATTATGTTAAAGAAATGACTTGCAGAATAACTTGCTAAACTATTTTAGAAGGCAGACTATATTTTACAGTAAGGGATTTTGTATAGTTTTGTAAACATATGATTTTGCAGTCTATAGTTTTGGTTATGTTGAGTGGATCAAATTATATAATCTGTCAAAAAGAAGACAAGAAAATAGAATGATAATTTGTTGACTATATAGTATTTGAGCATTTGTGATAATGTTTTAAGTTAGTGAATCAGCATTTCTGTTTTAATATTTTGCAGGAGTTGTTAGTTGGGATTGATAGCTATAAAAGAATATCAGAGAAAAGACTGCATGATCACCATATCCATATTTTATTTTGTGAGCAATGCAGTCTTATAAAAGAACGGTTTTAGCTTAATCTTTTGTAAAATATAGTGGGGAGTGAAATCGTGATGTTGATATTACATCAAATTTGTTTTGCATGATTTCTAGAAGGTATGTTTAATAGTCTCTATGTTATGGTAGAACAAAAAGGTAATAACTTGAATAGTAAATAAAGTAAGGAA
This sequence comes from Chamaecyparis obtusa, assembly GCA_027943335.1. NCBI lineage: Eukaryota > Viridiplantae > Streptophyta > Pinopsida > Cupressales > Cupressaceae > Chamaecyparis > Chamaecyparis obtusa. Next base: position 73,395 of record BSBK01000260.1, read on the forward strand.
ATTTCTTATAGCAATTTTGCAGTACATAATTTTCTAACTTAGAAATTGAGCCTTAGATTTTTCTTTTGATTTTCAAATGGCTATATTTAAGTTGATAAAAACTTTGTTGGTGATTTAAATGTTTTTAGTTATAGGAAAAAAAGTATTTGATTAAGGTTGAAGCTTGATTTTTAGTTTATTGGTGAACCACTTTCATATTTAGACATGATAGTTCTATCTTAAAGAAGCTTACAAAATATCTTGAAATTTTACCATGTTTGAGGAACATCTTTAGTGGACGTCCATGAAGATACAAGCCAACAAAAACAACACAAATTTAGTTTTATTAAGAGAAAGTTGAGAGTTAATTGCTAGGAAGAAGATCCAAGGTATTGAGCAACTCTTTCAAGGAATCTTGAATGAATTATAGTAAACTATCATCAACAAAGTGAGAATTAAGAGCCACTTCATTGCTAGGTAGTGAAATTACATGGATGAGATGCTAAATCATGATTTACTAAGTTTTAAAGAGAAAAAGTTTAATTGTTGGAGCCATTAGTAGTTATCTCGGCATTAACACCAATAATGAGGAGTTGAATATATGAATTAAGTTTGCAAGGAAAAGTCAACCATTTATGATTTTTTAGATCAACTACCATCTTACTCTATCACATTCCTTGTCAAAATACAATTTTATTAGGAGATCAACTATTTGCGAAGCAAGCACCAAGTGTCTAATATAAACTTTCCTCCTAAAAATAAAATCTTTGGGATTTTCATACAATGGATTGGCTACCATGGCATACAATCAAATCTCAATTCAACTTGAGTAACAGTTATAAAGTGTTCCTTATTTTTGTGCAATCTTTGGTTCCTTTGGACTTGTTTATGAAATTATGCACTCTTCTACAATAAATTTTTCAAAGATTGGTGATGGTTGTCTTCGTATCCTTTTCTATGTTTTCCTCTAAAGAAGATTTACTTACATGCTTTCTCAATTGTAGATAAAATATAGATTGAACTCCAAATGAAAGTGTAGATTCAGTGATTTTTTTGGCTAAAAAGGTCTGCTCAAATTTGGCGGTCAAAAATATGTTTATATGTTCAATTGCTCGCATCTAAGATTTTACATTGTAAGTTGCTCATTGCGGACAAGCTAAAATGTATGATGGTCCATCTAGTCAATTGTCCATTTTTTCGTAAGCAAGAAAGTATAAAGTGATGGAAATAGGGTAGACAACTGGGGGGTGAATCAGTTGTCACAAAATCTTACACAAATTTTGTTGGAATTGGTTATGTAATATGTGTTGACTCTCATTGTTTGTCATTTCTATCAACATATGTTTCAGATGAAGGCAAATAGACTGGTTAACAATGATATATGGATGATTGACAAAAGTGTACAGATACTGTATGACTGTTTTAGAGCATACAAAGATAGGAATATGAACAAGGATGAGTTGTGACCTTATGTCTAAGGTCGCTTGGCTTAATATTGCAGATGGAGTGAGTTAAAAAAATTTTAGTGAAGACTTGTTACTGGAATGTGATAGTGGACAATGATAGAGTTAGTCTCTGTATTTCTGAGATAACTCTTATGTGAACATGATTTGTGACCCACGATCTTAATGTGTGATAGAAGACATATTAGAATATTCTTTGTGATTATGGAGTTGTGTTCATGGTGACGTCAGCTGAAGTGTGTGGTCTTGTGAAGACCTATTTGGAGCCGACTGGAGATGTGTAACATATTGTGAAGATGGTGAGCACGGATTTCAGATCCTAGAGTGTATTTGATGCATTGTAACTATTGTATACTTGTGTATGGTACCATGTGTATCTTAGCAAGGGTCTATTTGATTATTTATTCATTAGGGAAGTCTTAATTAGATGACCTAATTGATTATTGTAATAGGGTATAAAGAAGAGTTGTTTTTGGAGAATAAAGTGTGATTATGTATGTAAGCCACGAACTTGTATTTGTGAAGTCTTCTAGATGTAGAGAAGAGTTTGTGATTAAGGAGCTTCATTAGAACTGATCAAGCAAAGATAGTTTCTAGCAAATAGTTCAAGGGATTGTATATCTTCTATAAAATTGTGTTTCAGATAGTGAGTCTTGAAGGTGGATTTATCCTTTTTTGGGCAATGAGTCTACCATCTTTCTCTTGACTCCTGACAGGTTCTGTCCTTTAGCATGGACTATGTACTATATGCATTAATAAGCTCCTAACAGGACTAAATATTTTAGCAGGGATAGTATACTTTTAGTACATCATTAGTGGGTGCTAATTCCCACCGGGGTTTTACCTTTAACATGGTTTCCCTGACAACAAAATATTATGTTATGGTGTTGCATTCATTGTGTTGATATTCTTATTAAGTGTTTTGGATTATAAAGTTTAAAGTTTAATATTTTGTCACACAATTGATTCACCCCCCCCTAGTTGTGTTGGTGGACTATTATTCCTAACAATTAGTATTAGAGATTATGGTCCCCAGAGAGAAAGCTTAACATCTTGAGGTGATCTTGGAGATGGAATTCTATAGGAAGGAAATTCCAAAGTTTGATGCTAATAATTTTAACAATTGGAAGAACAAGATGAGAACACATATGTTGTGTTTGGGTATTGACTACTAGATGATAACAAAGAAATAAGAGAAGATCAATCCTGAAGATGAATTGGATAGTGCCACTGATGATGAGAAGAAGTTGTTCTCCTAAAATATGGTTGCAAGGGAAGCATTGATTAGTGCACTCTGTGAAGGTGAATTTACTGAGGTTAAGGACTTAGATTCAACACATAAAATTTGGTTAAGATTGGAAGCACAATATGAAGGAGACATATTTAATAAAAAAGAGAAGTTGCAGAATTGGAAGACAAAGATGGAGACTTTGAGAATGAGAGATGATGAAAATGTTAGAGCATATGTATAGAGGGTTACAAAGGTTTTTATTGGCATTAGAAATTCTGGAGGCACATACAGTGAAGGGGAAGTGATTGCAAATATTCTTAGATCTTTGACACCTGTGTATAAGACTAAAGTACAAGTGATAGAGGAGATCACACCTTTGACTATGAACTTTAACATAGAGATGTTGATTGCTAAATTAACTACCTTTGAAGCCGCAGAACTTGGAGATTCATTACCTAAGCCTAAATCGACACTTAAAGTGACTGTGCATAATGACAAAAGGACTTTATCAAGTCTAGAAATAAATAGAAGAAATTATTTGCAAGAAGAGCTTGGTGAGTATGCCGATGAATGGGAAAAGATACAAGAAGAAGAAAAGAAGTTAGATGAGATTGTGGCCATGATCACAAGAAGAGAAAAGAGAGGTAAAGGTAAGTTTGAAGGAAAGCTACCCCTAAATTTTTTTCATGTAATAAGATTGGTCATTTTGCATCTAGATGTCCTACAAGGGTTCCTAAGCACAAACCTAAGTTTTAAAGACCTAATTACTCAAATGATATAAAGAATGTTACTATTCTAATGAAGGTGTCTCTGATGATGATGAAATAGACTATGATGAGATTTGATTTATTGCTATTAAAGATGATGAACCTATTCATGATGAAAAAGCCCTAGTTTCACATGTTGAGAAGAAATTAGAATGGATCATAGATAGTGGTTGTTCACATCATATGACTGGTGATAAAAATAAGTTTGTTAGGACTGGTGATAAAAATAAGTTTGTTAAGCTATAAAAGTATGATGGTGGTGTGGTTAGATTTGGTGATAATGTTCCTAAATTTATCATTGGAATAGGATGAATTTCTCTCGATGGTAAGACTAATACTGATGATGTACTACTTATTTATGGACTTAAGCACAATTTGTTAAGTGTTGGACAACTTGTAGACCAGGGTTATCAATTGGAGTTCATTAATGGGAGATGTTCTATCAGAAGAAAGACAAGGGATTTGATTGCAACTGGTAATAAATCAAGAGGTAATGTATTTGAGTTGAACACATCTGAGGTTTCATGTTTTGTTGCAAATATTGATGACAGTTGGTTATGGCACAAAAGATTTTATCATGTGAATTTTGATAATATTTTGAAAGCAAGTATGAAAATTATTGTTAGAGACCTATCAAAGATTGTAAAACCATCTAACACCATGTGTAGAGAATGTGTAATGGGGAAACAAACTAAAAACAACTTTCAAAGAAAATCTTACTTAGCTAAAGGGAAGTTAGATCTGGTGCATATAGATTTGTGTGGACCTACAAGAACAAGATCTTATTATGGTGAGAGGTATTTTATACTTTTTGTTGATAATTTATCTAGGATGATGTGGGTTGCATTTCTTAGAGAAAAGTGTGAGGCTTTTGACAAATTTAATATTTTTAAAGAAAAAGTTGAGAATGAATCTGGTTTAAAGATAAAATGTTTGAGATTAGATAGAGGTGGAGAATTTACTTCAGATATGTTTAATAACTATTGCGAAGAGAATGTAATATATAGACAAACATCAACTCCTGGGACTCCACAACACAATGGGATGGTAGAGCGAAGAAACATAACAATTTTAGATGTTGCTAGAACTATGTTGCTGGAAGGAAATGTGTCACATATTCATTAAAGAGAATCTGTTGGTTTTGTTGTTTATACTTTGAACAAAATTTAGATTAGAGAAGGTACAAGTAAGACTCCTTATGAATTATGGTTTAATCATACTCCTATTGTGAAATATTTCAGAATATTTGGTAGTAAATGCTATATCAAAAAAGATGATGACATAGGAAAATTTGATGCTAGAAGTGACGAAGGGATATTTCTTGGTTATTATACTAAGAGAAAGGCTTACAAATGTTTTAATTTGAGATTGAGAAAGATTCAATTGAAAGTGCTAATGTAAGAATTGATGAGAAGTTTCAGATTCAGGAAAGAATTTATGATTACGGTCAGAACTAAGATAGCAGAGAAGTTGTTACAAATTAAGAACCTTTTGAAGTTGATCATGAGATGGAAATATGTTTGAATGACTCTATTGATATTCAAAAGACACCAAGGTATGTAAAGAAGAACCACCCTGAAAATCAAATCATTGGGGATGCTAATAAAGGAATATTGACAAAGTCTAGATTAAGGAATGAAATTTGTTTGATTTATCAAGTTGAACCTAAAACTACCGATGAAGCTTGTAAGGATTAATCTTGGAATAAAGAAATGCAGAAAGAATTGGATCAGATAAATAAAAATAATACTTGGGAATTGGTTCCTAGGCCTAAAGACAAGAATGTGATAGGATTAACTAAATGGGTTTTCAGAAATAAGATGAATGAAGAAGGGACAGTTGTAATAAATAAAGAAAGATTTGTTTGTAAAGGCTAATCTCAAAAAGAAGGCATAGACTTTGAAGAAATATTTTCTCATGTTTCTAGGTTGGAGGCTGTATGACTATTTATTTCTTATGTTGCACATAAAGACTTTAAAGTATATCAAATGGATGTTAAATCTACATTTCTGAATGGTGATCTTGAGGAATACGTTTACATTTAGCAACCTGATGGATTTCCTTTGACAAAGAATGAGGATATTCTATGTAAACTAAATAAGGCATTGTATGGACCAAAATAAGCACCTAGAGCATGGTATGAAAGATTGGATAAGTATCTATTGAATCTTGGTTTCAGAAAAGGTAATGCTAACAGTAATTTATATTTAAGAACTAGTAAAGAAGGAATTATAATAGTTGATTTTTTTGTGGATGACATTATTTTTGGAGGCAATGATGAGACGAGTAAGAAGTTCTCTAAGGAAATGGAAAATAAATTTGAGATGTCAATGATAGGTGAAATGAAATTTTTCCTTGACTTACAAATTAATCAAAATAAAGATGGAATTTTCATTTCTCAGACAAAGTATCTTAAAGAGATGTTAAAATTTTTTGGAATGGAAGATTGTAAACCTATTGGAACACCCATGGTTACTGGTTATAAAATTACTAATACTGATGAAAGTGCAAGTATTTTTCAGACAAAATATAGATCAATAATTGTAGGCCTACAATATCTAACCCATACCAGACCTGGCATAGCTAATGTTGTTGGAATTGTGGCAAGATATCAAACAAATCCTAAAGAGACTCACCTTGTTTTTGTGAAAAGGATATTCAAATACTTGAAGGGAACACTTGAGTAGGGATTATGGTATGAAGAATATGATGATTTTGTGTTACATGCTTATATTGATGTTGATTGGGTAGGAAGTGTGGATGACAAAAAAATTACTACTGGAGGTGCATTTTTGCTTGCGAAAATATTGGTTTCATGGCTAAGTAAGAAGCATGATTGTATAGCTCAGTCTACTGCTGAATCAAAATATGTTGTTGCTATTATAAATTGCACTCAAATTGTTTGGATGAAGCAGATGATGAAAGACGTTGAAATAATTTTTGAAGAACCCATGGTTATACATTGTGATAACACTAGCACAATGAACATGTCAAAGAATCCATTTATGCATTCTAAAAAAAAGCATATATCAATAAAGTATCATTTCTTAAGAGACAAGGTAGTAGAGAAAGAGATCAAATTAGAGTTTATCAGCACAAAGGAACAGATAGAAGACATATTTACAAAACCTTTGCCAAAAGATACATTTGAATATCTCAGAGGTATGCTAAGGGTGAGAGCCCCTCCTGAGAATTAATTGATGCATGTTTGCATCAGTCCAATAGTTTTGAGAGCTATATCACTTCTGGACTTGATGCTTGGATCTACTCCTAGGGGGGAGTGATCACATGAACAAAACATAGTATATTTGGGTGATTTTGCACATGAGATGAGATAATCAAAGATTGGATAATGGAACCCTTTTCCATTGATGTCAAAGTAGGAGAGATTCAGTGAAAATCCCTACTATTTTAGGGGAGAGGATATTGAGAAGAATTGTCAAGTGGACACTAAGAAAGTTGTACTTTTGGGTTGATGGATTTTATCATATGTTATCATCAATGTCAAAGGGGGAGATTATTGGAAATTATTCTATAATATGTGTTAAATCTGATTGTTTTTCATTGTTGTCAACATATTTTTTTAGATGAAGGCAGACATACTGGTTGACAATGATATATGAATCATTGACAAAAGTGTACGGATAATGTATGACTGTTTTTGAGCATGCGAAGATAGGAATATGAACAAGGATGAGTTGTGACCTTATGTCTAAGGTTTATTGGCTTAATATTGCAAATGGAGTGAGTTACAGTTGTTTTAGTGAAGACTCGTTATTGGAATGTGACAGTGGACAATGACAGAGTTAGTCTCTTTATTTATGAGATAACTCTTATGCGAACATGATTTGTGACCTACAATCTTAAGGCATGATAGAAGACATATTAGAATATTCTTTGTGATTATGGATTTTTTGTGTTCATGGTGACGTCAGCTAAAGTGTGTGGTATTGCAAAGACCTATTTGGAGTCGATTGGAGATGTGCAACATGTTGTGAAGATGGAGAGCATAGATTTCAGATCCTAGAGTGTATTTGATGCATTGTAACTATTTTTATACATGTGTAAGGTACCATTATGTATCTTAGCAAGGGTCTATTTAATTATTTGTTCATTAGAGAAGTCTTAATTGGCCAACCTAATTGATTATTGTAATAGGGTATAAAGAAGAGTTATTTTTGGAGAATAAAGTGTGGGTATGTATGTAAGCTGCGAGCTTGTATTTGTGAAGTCTGATGGATGTAGAGAAGAGGTTGTGATTGAGGAGATTCATTGGAATTGATCAAGCAAAGACAATTGCTAGTAGACAGTTCATTAGATTGTATATCTTCTATACAATTGTATTTGAGAAAGTGAGTCTTGAAGGTGGATTTAACCTTCTTTGGGCAGTGTGCTTGGGTAGTGAGCCTACCATCTTTCTCTTGACACTTGAAAGGGTCTGTCCTTTAACATGGACTATGTATTGTATGAATTAATAAGCTCCCAACAGGGCTAAATAGTTTAGCAGTGATATTATACTTTCAGTACATCATTAGTGGGTGCTAATTCCCATTGAGGTTTTATCTCTAATAGGGTTTCCTCAAAAGAATATTATGTTATAGTGTTGCATTCATTGTGTTGATATTGTGATTAAGTGTTTTGGATTATAAAGTTTAAAGTTTAATATTCTGTCACACAAATGATTCACCCCCCCTCTCAATTGGTTGGTGGACTATTATTCCTAACAAATTTAGCCTTAATTTTAGATCTAATAATTAAACATGAGATCATAAATAAAAAACACATCATGAACACACATAAAACCAATAATTTTTGTGTAGAAACTTGGTTAAGGGAAAAACCAATGTGGGGATGAACACACAAGATAATTATGCTCTATTAAACTATTACAATGGGGAATGTACATGCATTCATGCACACTTCCTAGAGCTCACTACTCAAAGTATAAAAGGCTCACTGCTAGTAAGAGAAAAATTGGATCACATCCTCAAATTATGAGTTGTAAGATAACATCTTATCTATGCTTGCATCAGTTCCATTGAAGCACAATACAAATTTATTTTCCACACTTCTTCCATGCATTTAAAATATGTATACATTCAACTCACATACACATTCACACATCTCTCTCATCTACACTCACATGAATAAAATATTATTACATTTATTTATACATGAAATCAACCTTGGAAAGATCATCAAGGTTAGCCCAACACTCATCACCTAATTAAAAAAGTATAACCATACTCAATAAAATATAATATGCAGACAAAGAAATGTCATACAAGACATAACACAAACCAAAATATTCTTCCTCGAACATGATACAACTCCAATAATTACACCTTGAGCATCCACAACATGCTACACACATCTAGTTAGCCAAGAACACGAAGAACACAAACATACTAACAAAAATCATCAATTGCAAGAACAACAATCAATGCAGACCACCAACACAAAAAGAACATGATCTAGGAACATCCACAAGCATCATGAATTTCCATAGTAGTATCCACAACAACTTAAATCACTAGAATCATCAGCATCATCATGTCGAACCTCAGGAACACTAACTATAATGATTGTGAACTATGAAAAAATACTTGTGTACCTCCAAATCATGAACCAATTGAATTGAGGACACGCATCAATGTCCTAAACACTCTTCATATATCCATAAATAAAGATATTACAATGCATACCAATGCAAATCAAATTATTGTCACTTTTTCACCATTGAACAATTGAAAAACTAGTCAAAACACAAATACTCATAACTCACTCAAATATTCATGAGAACCTCTGATGCATGAGCATCCTGGGTTTCTTTTCTATCGTTGCTCTTTTGTTCATTCTTCCAATTACTATCGAGTTGCAGTATTTGTTGAGCGTTCTTGTGTGCTGAGTTGTTTAGTATTGGTTGAGCATTCGTTCCTGTGTTGAGTGAACCTATTATTTGTTGATGCTCGGTTCTTCTTTGACCAAGTTTATCTGTGTTTGATTCTTAGTTGGAGCTGACTAATGTATTTAATTTTGGTCATGAATTTAATGATTGGGATCTAGTCTTGGGATGTGTGCAGACCATTTTTGTGGTTGACCTTCTATTTGTAATAATCTAGAATATTTTGTAAGTTGTTTTGGAAAATATAAATAAATATGTTTAGATGTAGGGTGAAGCAGTGAGGAATGGGGGAAGATAGAAAGTTAGATAGAAGTGAGAGGCTAATAAGTCTGAGATAGAAAAGAAGATTGATAAATCACTAGTAAATTTTAGCTAGATTTTCGATGACGGTTAGTCAATTTTTAGATGACAATTGGTCGACCAAATGACCATAGCTATTGTCAAACTTTTTTTGTCAGTTATTCGACACATTATATGCTTGTCGAATATTTGACCTCTATAGTCGTTGAAGTATCGACTAATCCATCGTCAAAATAATCTCTTTAATCTAGAAGAATTATCCTGCATACCTTTTATCTCTTCGACCAATGTTGGTTGAAATAACAATATAGTGGTTTTCACAATATCGACGAGTTATGTTAGGAATATTTTTCAATTGTATAGTGCTCTCGTCGAATGTATATTCTTTGGACGTCGAAAAAGAGAAATCAAATCCAATTTTTTTATTTTTATAATATATTATCAAATCTATTAATATATTATAGAACATTTATATTTATAATTTTATAATACTATACTATCATATACTAATATTATATTATAGTATAATATAGTATTATATTATACTATGTCGATCGGTACAAGCTATTTGATTTGTAGCGTCTGGGAAGCTTTTGGGTTGATTTTTGCAATATTTAGAGTTTTTTGTGAGCTATTCTCCTCGTTTCACTTGATTTTTTGGAAGAATTGAATTTTTTAGGAGGTATTCTCTTCTGATCAAATTTCTATGGAAGAGCAAGACTCGAACTAAAACTTATATAGGGGATGTAACGGCCTTCAAAAATGGATAAGAAGAGTGATAAAAAACACGATGTAAAATAAATATACACAACTGAATTTAACAATAGAAAACTATATTATAGATTGTAGGAAGCTAATATCTCTAAGCAAATCTAGACAATCAAATTAATGTCTCAGAAAAAAAATAAAAAATTATAGATTGTAAAAAGTTGATATCTCTAAGCTAAGATTATGTTAGTAGCAAGAAAAGTGGCGATGAATCTACCTGGAAAAAGTGACACTCCAAGGAGTAATGATCTAATTTTGAGTAATACACACTCACACCCTTATTGATCAAGCTACAGTCTCCCTCCCACTCTCCACACTATGAACCCATTGACTCCTGTTGCAACAGATTTCAAAAAGTTATCACAATGTATGCTTGGATTCTTCAAAGACTATGAGCTGAAAGAAGAAGCAAAACAATGGACACTTATTGAGTATCAATTTAACACTTGGTCACTTGACATGCATAATCCTAAAGAAATGTGTATACATTAATGAGCATCAATATCAATCATTAACAATTTTGCATACCTTGCCAACAAGAAAAAATCCAATAATTCTATTGACACATGCCACAACCTGCCACAAAACCAAGTGGAATCTAGACTCATTGAACAAACAAACCATATACTCAAATAATTTTTCAAATAAATGGCACAGAGAGTTGCTAGTCTACCAAAAGAGACAACGCCAAAAAAATATTCAAGCTTTGCAAGTAGTACCCAACACTTTGAAAGAAGCCAAATGAATATTAGACAAGAATAACAATATTACCTAGATCTCTTTTAATGTGTTAAACTTAACAAGTTAACAAAAAAATGTGGAAGAAAAAATTGAATTCTCCTCTACTGAATCCCCTATTGTTTTATAGCCTTCAGTGGGTGAGAAAAATCATCAGTTCTATGATAAAATCAACTGTATAAAAAATTTCATACAAAGATTATAAAACAACTACTCACAAAAGGTTTACATTGTTACTAACCTTTGTCATGGTTGGATATCTTGTTATTAGTTGAAAGTAAATACTTGACACACAACATAGACATAGTTAAAATGAGTGTTTGTTATTGTATTACAAAATCAAATGAATCAATCTACACAACAAAAATAGCATTCCAAGATGGTTGATAAACTTATTTGAAACACAGTTAACTAAAGAATGCAGAGAGAGCAGGAGTGCAAGATGGGTTTCTCCAAAACTTGATTAAAGTAAATTATATATGATGTGCACAATTGATTATGAGACCCATATCCAAAGACAAGGAACCAAAGGACAACATTTACCTTTGAGGCTTAATATTCTTCTCAAGAAGTAGGGATGTATGATCGTGCCTAAGCTTTAAAGTCTTCAATCAAAGCATAAATGTCGGTGAAGCAATTCATGAACAACAAGCTATGTTGTAGTGCAAATTTTCAAGTAGAACAAGCATTTTCTAAACAAGAACAAGGGATTTTCATCAGTAAATAGTAGTCCATAATGAGTAAGTAGTGACATTCATTCAAGAAACAACAATAAATAGAAGGTTTCTCATTAAGAATAGTAGATAGATGATAAAGAAGTGTATTCAAAAGTGGAACAATGGGTTTTATCAAAAAAGTGGGTATCATGGTTCTAAACATCAAGATTTATATGAGAAACATCAAGTTTCATGATAAGTTTCATGATTAATTTTCTTGATACAATAGATTCATTCAATGGGTTTTTCACCAATTCATGGTGTTCATTATTCTAACACTGGACATCATTGTCCTTGGGATAATCACACTGTTTCAAAGATATGAGATCTTTTCATTGCTATCAAAAAATAGATCTAAACATTATATGTTTAAGAACAGAGTAGTCATGGTGAAAAAAATAGAGATCAACAAGATCATAATAGTCAAGGATAGCCAAATGCTAGGAATAAAGAGAAGACATCCATGACAAGAGTGAGTGACACTTTTAGACAATTTTAACTCCCTATATGCAATATTAACATGTGAAGGTGATGAATGAAAATATATATGGGGCATTTCTATCCTTAATGAGTGAGATCAACTTGTCACCTGCAGATTATACAACACATTAAATAAAACTTATCAGTAACAGTGCAGCCATAAAACTTCATCATTCATAATCAATTAAAAACTCATAAGAAGGCAGCTACCTAAGACAAGGTAGTAGGGAAGTAAAAGGGGTAGGAAGAAACATGAGAATGAGTCATTCAGAGGCAGCTAATAATTTTTCATCTAGATTTTTAGGCTTAAAGGTAAGTTCTTTGTAAAAATTACACATTCACTCTTTTATCTATAAATCTAATTTGATGAACATGGTGATGCATATTGGTTGATGAACATGTTTAAGAAGTAAAATATTTCTTAAAGTGAATGCGATATAATATGGAATAAGAAGTAGGTGTTTTTGACCAATGAATCTACGTCATTGGTTTAGTTTGAGCTTCATTTGGTTTTGAGAATAGTTTAATTTTCTCTACTTAACAAGGCCAACCACGTGAAGGTGGAAGCTCATTTGGTCCCTCCCCCCCCCTAACATCACTCTAAATTCCCCATTAACATCTAATAAAATTCATTCATTCTGGCCTCCATTGCATATACGTCTTCTCATAATCTAAAAACTCTCCATCATTGATTCTCATCAATGTACAAATAAAATTGTGACAGAAAATGCTTAATCCCTAATTCAATCTTTGACAAATATAATTGTGATAGAACACTTAAAGAATATGGAAAGATCACAATGTTTAGAGATACACTTGACTCCAAGTGCCATGTACAACAAAAATAATTTGTCCAATTTGGATAGTAAGTCTAATTTAACTATTTTAAAAAATATATATATTTGAAAATTGACACAATAAAAAGTGACATCATAATGAAAATTGAAAATTACAACTTACATTATTTAGTGCAAGTTTTGGATGCAACTCCCAAAATTTTACATACAAAATAAAATTTGGCAAGCGATCCTTCTTAGCTGTTGTTGTTGGTATGTATTTTAATCTAAAACAACAACAACTAAGAAGGATCGCTTGCCAACATCTATTGAATACAAGGTATTCCAACCATTTCCATCATGATAACTCTCCATCATTGATTCTGATCATCATTGAGATTTTTATATGAGCATTGGGATTTACACTTTTAGAAAAGGAAGGCAAAACATTAACAACTCTATTTTCTCGAAGTTTGCATTTATGAATAAAATCCAATATGCTCTTGTGTGATCCAGCATGCTCTTGTATGATCCCAAACTTGAAAGGAGAAAAAGGTATGATGTCAAATGTGTTATCAAGCACTAACCAAATGATCACTAGCACATTTCGTGCATGGATGAGAAACAACATCCAAAGTTTCTAAATTCTGAGAAGAGGTATGAGTGGAGGCCAAAGAAGGGATATTTGTGAAGATTTTATAGAGCTTCTCCTTAAATTATTGAGATTCTCTTTGTTTCAAGAATATTTTAACATTCTCTACTTAACAAGGCCAACCACGTGAAGGTGGAAGCTCATTTGGCCCCTCCTAGGAGCCTCTTATGACCCTTTACGACATTTTAAGACCTCTAAGATGTATTCTTAGGGATCGTAAAGGGTTGTAAAAGGTCATAAGGGGTCCTGGGACACAACAACTGAGTAACATAAATGTAGGCATCATGGTCACAATTTTTTTGGAAACAAAACATAATTGAGTGGTATACCCAGACGATGCAACGCAACCACTACTCCTCCAGTTCCAAGTCGACACTGGAGGATCCAAAACCCATAAGGAATAAATTTAGAGAGTGAAGGAGGAGGGCCATAATGACCAAAATAATATAGGGACCCTGTATTATTTTGGTCATTACAGCCCTCCTCCGCTCTCTAAATTTATTCCTTATCTATGGTTTTTAGATCCTGCAGTGTCAACTTGGAACCAGAGGAGTAGTAGTTGTGTTGCATCGTCTGGGTATACCATTCAATTATGTTGTGTCTCCAAAATATTGTGACCATGATTCCTACATTTATTTTTTTTAGTTGTTGTGATATCTACATTTATGTTTCTCAGCTGTCATGTTTATGTGCATGTTCTTTATGTGTTTGGCTTCTCTCCCTCGCATCCAAAATAAGATTTTCCCACTCTAAATCGAGAATGCATGTGCAATAGGTATGTATGTTTTATGAAACACCTATCCACAATAGAATGGGAAGACATATTTCTATCCTGGGCCTGGATCCTTTGACAATTAGCTCAATAATAAGGTTAATTTTTAATTTTATTTAATTTTATATTGAAAATCATAACGAAGTCATAAACAACAAAAAAGTTTATGAGTTTATCAAAATATGTCCAATGTATCTACTTGAAATTCTAAATTTTTTTTTAGTATCTACAATAGCCCTTTGTTAACCACATTTACGCATGTGATCCCAACAAAGTAGTGCAAAAACTACACAAAGAAGGCATCACAAAAATATGATTTCTGCTTTCTCCATTGAAGCAATCTTGGCAGCACTAGCTGCCTCTCGAGCCTTGCATAAGTTGCACTTGTTTCCTACATCAGGTATAGATGTAGATGGGGTAGATGTAAATGTGGTTTCATCGACCCACCGAAAGTATTGATATCCACTATTTCCCTGCAATACCAAATGTACATCAGTTCTTCATAAAATGATTAGTTGTCACATTATTTTTAAACATAAAATATAATTACGTATCCAAACCTTTTTCCTATTTGGGAAAACCCAAAATTGATGCCCAGGATTACTTGTTGTGCGTGATGTCTTCAACATGCATGGGCAAACACCACATTGACACATATGCACATTAACCGAAGTCATCGATGCTATTTCGACAAATACTGCATTATCACAAATATTGCATTGTCATTATTTTGTTCATTCATACTAATTATAATTGCAATAAAAAGTAACATACTAATGTAGACAAAATCTCAAATGGGAAGACATCTTTCTAGCTTGGGCTTGGATCCTTCGACAATTAGCTTCATAATAAATGAAGTAGATGAGAGCTGAGCAATTAGCTTCCCAAGAAAAATCTCATAAATCTCATAAAATCTTCCCGTGCCCTTTGTGCATACCTAAATGATATATTTGAAACAAGGGTAAAGCTAAAAGAAGTTAATTTTGCATCACAGTCTGTATTTGTTGCAACAACAGAGCATCAGGCGCCACCTTCAACACAATTTGATAATCACTAGACAAGTTTGTATGTTTTATGAAGTATGGTCATCGTACGAATTTGAAGTAGATGACTTACTACTAAAGGTACTAAGGAAAAAAGAATGCCAACTACAATGACCAAACTTCATAAAAAATATAGACCTGTCTAGTGATGATCATATTATGTTGAAGGTGGAGCCTGATGCTTTGTTGCTACAAAAACTACAGCCTGTGATGCAAAATTAACTTCTTTAAGCCTTACCCTTGTTGTTTCAAATATATCATTTAGGTATGCCCAAAGGGTACATGAATTGGGGTACACATAGATCATTTATGAGATTTTTCTTGGGAAGCTAATTGCTCAACTCTCATCTACTTCATTTATTATGAAGCTAATTGTCAAATGATCCAGGCCAAGGCTAGAAAGATCAAAACTTATAATACCAATCAATGAATGCTTTTCCTATCAATGTTGCATTGAATAGAGAGTTTAATAATATAAACACCAGATTGTGTCTTCATAAGTAGAGAAGTGGCTGTTTGTAAAGAATTAAAAGTGTATTGCTTGGTAGTTCATTACATTGTCTTCTTCGACCATACACACCTCCCCATAGCTTCTAAGACTCCTCTCCCATAGTGATAGAAGATAGATCCATTTTGTGCATAACCTGAAGTCATCGTATTCCATGAGAGTGCATCTTTTGAGAATTTTTTTTTGAACATTTCAAGGGACCAGTAGTTCTACAATTGAATCATCATAACTTTCCCATTACTTAACCATCACACATGGTACAAACTATCTTCAAATTGACAATATGTTGCATGTGTAGTACAAAACTATTATTAATTGGCAGATTAAATGCAGATAATTACTAATAGATTAAGCATATTATTACTATGCTTAATGTTCCATTTAAATGCTATTATATAAAGAAAACAATCAGAAGACAATGAAGATTTATCTGACCAATAGTCTACACAGAATTAGACATTTATTTGGCTAGGTCAAATCTTCCTTCATGCTAGAAGTATATCCGTTGTAACAATCTTAATTTTTTGTTAATATGTGGAAATCCCATGAACTCTAAGGGCCCAATTCATCCAAAAACTTGATCCCACACGGTTTTTGTCTAGTGCTGTAGTCGAGTTTCATCTTGTCTGGTTGAATACATATGAAATATTCAACCTAGGGCATCATTGTTCAAAAAGAAAACTAACCTTCCTAACTCTGAGCTTTTGAACACTTATAAAGCATTTCCTTAACTCAACTTTCACACAGTGGCATTGAATCCCAATGGTGAAAATGTGAGTTAGGGCCACATCTTCCAACAAAGATTGTTTGCACGCCAAGTACTATATAAGAACAGTCAATAAAAGGACTAAAATTATTTGATTTTAAGACTTCAAAACAATATAATCAGTACATGGAATGATCAAAGCTTATAATACCAATCAATGAATTCTTTTCCTATCAATGTTGCATTGAATAGAGAGTTTAATAATATAAACACTAGACTGTGTCTTCATGAGCATAAAAGTGACTGTTTGTAAAGAATTAAAAGTTTATTGCTTGGTAGTTCATTACATTGTCTTCTTTGACCATACACACCTCCATACAAGAAGGACTAAAACCAAACCATAGGATGGTCTAGGAATTTAGAAGACATCCTTTGTTACAAAGAAAAATAAAATATAGAACTCAAGTCCCAAAGCAAAATTGAATGGCCTAGGTGCCCTGCATCAATACACCCCCCATGTAAGTCAATATTCTAAAGTCCTTGAATCCAAGCAAATGTAAGTCAATAACACCAAATATATCACTTAGAAGTCTTGTGAAGAGTCTTAGTGATTTTAAGCTTTTTGAAGCACTTTAGAAATATTGAATACATCATTGCTTGCCAACTATTTGACAGAGCCAAGGAAATCATTGGTTCTTCAAGACAAAGATTGTTTGCATGCCAAAAACTGTACAGGAACAGTCAATAAAAGGACTAAAATTCTTTGATTTGAAGAATTCATAACAATATAATCAGTACATGAAATGATCAAAACTTATAATACCAATCAATGAATTCTTTTCCTATCATTGTTGCATTGAATAGAGAGTTTAATAATATAAACACCAGACCGTGTCTTCACAAGCAAATTGCATTGACCAATACACCCCCCCTCCCACCATCCACACCCATCCACTCATGTCAAGATCTTGTGAATCCAAGAAAAGACAAGTCAATAACACCAAATATATCACTTAGAAGTCTTGTGAAGAGTCTTGGTGAGTTTAAGTGATATATTTGGTGTTATTGACTTACATTTTCTTGGATTCAAGGACTTTAGAATATACTCCAAAAGTGATTATGTAACGAAGAAAGTGAGAGGGAAGGATCTTGATTTAGGTCAATGGATATTTCAACATGATTTTGGACAAGATCTTGACATGAGTGGATGGGTGTGGATGGTGGGTGTATTGGTGAAGAGTCTTGGTGAGTTTAAGCCTTTTGAAGCACTTTAGAAATATTGAATACATCATTGCTTGCCAACTATTTGACAAAGCAATGATGTAGTGTAAATAATTAAAAGTTTATTGCTTGGTAGTGACTATTTGTAAAGAATTAAAAGTTTATTGCTTGGTAGTTCATTACATTGTCTTCTTCAACCATACACACCTCCCCACAACTTATAAGACTCCTCTCCCATAAAACTCATGTACAAAACCAACCAAAATCCCCTTACAAATGGATTTTCAACTTCTTCTTAACCTGCATAGTTAGTTATTCATTTGTATTTTCCCTTAAACTCCCTAAAACTTTACTAAACCCTCATTTAGCCCTTTAGGCCATAATTGCATAAAAATGCAATTTTACATCTTTTTGGCATCTTTGCACTTTGAAGTGCAATTACATGATAATAATGGCATCAATGGCCATATAACAAACTTAGATATACCTATATGTCCTTGACCCTTAAATAAATCCTTGGATCACTCAACTGGCCCCATAAATCTATATCGTGTCATAAATCTCCCATTTTGATATATGAGCATAGTGATAGAAGATAGATCCATTTTGTGCATAACCTGAAGTCATCATATTCCATGAGAGTGCATCTTTTGAGAATTTTTTTTGAATGTTTCAAGGGACCAATAGTTCTACAATTAAATCATGATAACTTTCCCATTACTTAACCATCACACATGGCACATACTATCTTCAAACTGACAATATGTCGCATGTGTAGTACAAAACTATTAGTAATTGGCAGATTAAATGCAAATAATTACTAATAGATTAAGCATATTATTACTATAGATTAAGCATATTATTTCTATGCTTAATGTTCCATTTAAATGCTAGTATATAAAGAAGACAATCAAAAGACAATGAAGATTTGTCTGATCAATAGTCTACAGAATTAGAACTTTATTTTAAAAGCATTTAACACAAAACAAATAATTACAAAACTGAACCAATGGCATGTTTACAACAAAGAAATAGAATGATAATAATATGCTAAAAATTCTATTATGTTTAATACATGCCAAAGGACGAGTCCCAACAATTCTTAAACATACTTTATCTGATATGATGAATTCTTTAATAATTGTTTAAGAATTCATCATATCAGATAAAGTATGTTTAAGAATTGTTGGGAGTTCTATTAGACCTTTGTTGTAAACATGTCATCGGTTTAGTTTTGTAATTTTGTTTTTTGTATTAAGTGCATTTAAATGGAACATTAAGCATAGTAATAATATGCTTAATCTATTAGTTAAGATTTAAAATGAATATTTTATTGCTCACCGATCTACACTTCCGTGATATTCAACCACTAGTTCAAACTTACTTACATATAGGCGCGCAGTGTCGACCTAGTGCAACTTCCCACCTTATACCACCTCCTTCAGCACTCCTTTGCTTGCAGACTATGCCAAAATGAAATGTGCCGGTAGGTGGGATATATGTATAAAATTTGATTTTTTGTTTTACTTCTATTCCCGTGTTGGTCAGAATTACTTTATCTGATATGATGAATTCTTAATAAATGTCTAATTTTGTAGACTGCTAGCACGAAGGAAGATTTGACCTAGACAAATCTTCCTTGTACCACACAAAAAATTGTGTCAAACATCAGAGGACAAGCTGATTCAAACATCAAAGGACAAGGCTTTGATGTCTTGTATGTACACATGTGAGTTTGCATGTTTTTTTAAGAAAGAAGTATTCTATTTTCCTAACTTGATATCTCTCACTATTATATGTCTTGTTCTACACATTGTTTATCCCATTTAACTAAATTAGTTTAATATAACCACCTCTATGAAAATTTTATGTCTTTGATATGAGAACAAACTATTCTTCTAATAACTGCCTAGTGATCAATATCGGTTTTGAATCATTTGGAAATGGGTACTGTTAGTAGGTCATTTAGTACATGATACATCCATAAGGATGGGAGGTTTGAGCTTGAAATGAGTATGAGGATCTATTATATGAAAAGTGACATATATGTTGTTGCTTACCATTTGTTTGCAAAGAACTTATGCCATGTGCCTTTCAATATTGGTGTTAGGCACTTCTATTCAGATGGAAACTCCTTTGATTAGGTTACTTGGAGTGCAAATGTGAAATAAGGCTTCACTTTTTTTTTTTAAAATGGCTACCAAATGTAAACATAAAGCAGTGATGTTGATAAAGATCTTATTGTATAAGTTCTATACTTCAGATTCATGTACATCATTTCCATGCTATTTTTAATATTTGTAATTGAACTGAAGCATTACTAAAGAATTTCCATGATAAAGTATTATTTTATATGGCATCCTCTATGATTGCTAATTGGGTTTTTGTGCACATCCTTTTGTTTGACTGCATTTATTTTTGTAGGCCCTATTGGTGGTGTTATTTTCCAAATACCTCAACTCCCAAAGTTAACACTAGTATTTTGTGAACCAAATATGAAGGCATTCATATTCATTGTGATACTGAGGTAGCAACACCACTAATGAGACCAACACATGTAGTAGGTTCTACCATGTACACATATTCTCCAAGCATGGTAAGCTATACATATTCTCTGATAAGGTAAAATTGAGTCCTTCGATGATTAGGAGGGATAGGTATGTTCTCCTCTACTATCTTCTCTATTGTCAAGATTACTTTGAGGCCTTCTTTGTCCACAATTGATAATTCCCTTAAGTTATAGATGGTGTCTCTAACTTCAAGACATACACCTTTTAAATTAAGGAATGTTTCAAAGTTCATTAAATTATCCTTTGGGGATTGGATCTTATTGAATTCAACTATAAGAGATGAATCATGATCTACTATGGGAGGGGGTTTAGGTGGAGAACTATTAGGCATGGAATGTTGAGACCCAATTTTCAAAGAGGTGTTAAGTCCTAAAATTAGACTTGTAAATAACTGTAACCCAACTAGATCATTTAAATCCACATTTCTAGTGAACAAAGATACTAATCTATCAGGATTGTGCTGGTTATGAGAGACACCACACATCACATACCCTCTCATAAAAGTATGTTTGGAATTGCTTTAGTATGTTGAGTGGATGGTGAATCAATCACCAATTTGAAGCAGAGGCATTTGGAAGTCTGACATTTAGAAAGCCCTACTTCCAAGGGTTTGAAGTGACCAATAAATGGTTTCATCAATGTTTTAGCTTTTATTTTCCGCACTCCCGTGATATTCAACCACTTATTCAACATTTTTTTACAATGAAACCAAAAGTAGCATCAATTTAACCTTGAACTCAGTTGATGAGGAAACAAAGAACCCAACCTTAGTTGACTGGTCACTCTGTATCTCTGGAAATTCACGAACCACTTCTAATGGTGTTCATGCCACTTCTAATGGTGGCGTGAACACCATTAGAAGTGTAGAGATTAGGGTTTCAAACCTTTGACAAATGAAAACAATTTGAAATAAAAATAAAAATGTACCCTTCATTAAGCAAATGCCAAAAAAATCGAATCTCTTAGCAAGGCTGCAATGAAATGGTTGAAATCAAATGCCTATTCCTCTTGATGCTTGCTCGGGTTTGAGAATAGTAATGTGGAAGAGAAGGAGATGCCAAAACTTATAGGCTAGATGCATATATGGGGTGTCGACATACAAATTGCCTCCTTATACCCTCCTTCACCACTCCTTTTCTCGTGGACTATGCCAAAATGAAATAAAATGAAATGTGTTGGTAGGCGGGATATATGTATAAAATTTGAATTTTTTTTTTACTTCTATTCACATGTTGGTCAGAATTATGACCACTCTTTAGGGTCATAATTTTGACCAGCACGGGAATAGAAGTAAAAAAATCAAATTTTTCTTCTATAAATCGACCATGGAAAATCATTTTATAACTTGGTCAGAAATGTTGGTCTAAAAAGTAGGTCAAATGTACTAGTAAATCTTGTTGGCCGTAACGCATAAGGCTTCACAAATGGAAATGCATGTTGATATTTGGATGAATCAATAAAGTGTTTTTGTTCCTTCTCTCCTTGGTGTTGTTCTTTGTGTTGTTGTTTTCGTTGTTTATTACTTTGCAAGGTGGCTGGATAGTTTGGTAAACCTTTGGCCCTAGCTATTCTTGTCCCTCCTTGTGTCAGGTGGTATTAGAGCTTGAGGTTCATCCTTGAGGAGATTGGATTGTATAGAATTCTAAGTTGGATTTGGTTGTAGTGTGGCAGATCTATGGATTTGACCTATAACTTACGGAGGGTTACAATCTTGCAGGAACCTATTTTGTCAAGATGGTTCGAGGAAGAGGAAATGTTGATAATGCCATAATGGACATGTTAAGACAAATTACAACCAAACTAGATGCTATGGAAATATCCCAGAGGAGAGGAGTGCATCTTGATGATGTGAGTGATGATGATGAAGTAGAAGCACCAAACCTTAATCCAGAACCCGAGGAAGATCAAGATGAGGAAAGATTGTTGAGAGTATTGTCTAGGGAACATTCGAAGCCTGTTGTTGAATTTATTCCTTATAATGGAAAGTTGGATACAAATGTTGTGTTGGATTGAATCTATGATATGGAAAAATTATTTTATTTTGAAAGCACTCCTGAGAATATGAAGGTAAAATTCATAGTCAATAGGTTGAAAGGTCATGCTTCATTGTGGTGGGAGCATTTGAAAACTGATAGATGAAGGAGAGGAAAGGAGAAGATCAGAACCTGGCTGAAAATGGTGAAAAAGGTGAAGAAGAAGTTCCTCCCTACTAATTACCAAGTTATTTTGTTGAGGAAGATGTAAAACCTTAGACAAAGGGACATGACTATGAATGAATACACTGAGGAATTCTATAGATTAGACATCAGATCTAGACATGTGGATGATGAGGTTGATAAAGTTGCAAGGTAACTGAATGGATTGAGATCTGGAATTCAAGATGAAATAAGTTTTGTGAAACTGGATAGTGTGGAAGAAGCATATCAATATGCCTTGAAAGATGAGAAGATCTTGACAAAGAAGCATGAACACAGACATAGAGGTAGAGGTGGTAGATTCCAAAGAGGTAGAGGTAGATCTTATGGTGAAGGTAGAAGATCTGATAATTATGTGTAAGATAAGGGAAAATTTGAGTGGAAAATTGAAGATAAAAGAAAGACCAGGTGGAAAGGTGGTAGTTCTTATCAAGGAGGTACTAGTTCATATCGAGGAAGAGGTAACTCTTATTCTCGAGGTGGTTTTAGTGGTAATTGTTTTAGATGTGGTAAAGAAGGGCATAGACCTTTTGAGTGTAGACATTTTGAGGGAAATAAAAAAAGTCATAGGAATTTTGTGGTACAAGAGAATCTCAAGGGTTCATCAAGTAGGCTTGATAATGGAGACAATCTGATGGTAAGGAGAACTTTGTGTAATAAAAGAGTTGATGAAGAACCTATCTTGAGGAGAAGTATTTTCAAAACTAGATGTAAGATGACAGGAAAATGTTGCAAAGTGATTGTTGACAGTGGCAGTTTAGCAAATTTGGCATCAGAGGAGCTGGTTACAAAATTTCAATTATAGAGGTTGAGACATCCTAAACCCTATCATGTTCATGGATCAAGGATGAGCATAAATTGTTGGTAAGTGAGTAATGCATTGTGAGATTCAAAATTGGAAGTTACTTTGATGAAATTTTGTGTGATATTATTCTTATGGATTGTTGTCATATTCTATTGGGTAGACCTTGGTAGTATGATAGATATGATGTGCATGATGGTAGATTGAATCAATATACTCTTTGGGTTAATGGAAGAAAGAAAACATTGTTACCTTTGATTGAAGTTCCAGGTGAGATAAATTGTACTACTATGAAAATTTGCATGGTTAATGGAAAGCAATTTGAAAAACATATGAAGAACAACAAAGTTTTTTTTCTATAACTCCTAAGAGGCTGAGTTGTGGTAGTAACGACAGAGTGACATAAAATAGTAAATGTCAAGTGACAAAAAATAGTGATGACTGAGTGCCAATAGAAATTAAAAACTTACTGAATGAACACAAGGAGATTGTTGTAGAGGATATTCCTGATGGTTTACCACCAATAAGAAGTATAAGTCATTGTATGGATTTGATTCTTGGAGCTAGTTTTCTAAATAAAGCACCATATAGATTGACACCTATCGAGAATGAAGAACTTAACAAACAAGTGCAAGAGTTGTTGCATAAAGGTTTGATCAAAGAAAGCTTGATTCCATGTGTTGTATCTACTTTTCTAGCACCTAAGAAGAATGGAGAATGGGGAATGTGTACTGATTATAGAGCTATCAACAAGATAACAATGAAGTATGGGTTTCCTATGTCGAGGATGGATGACATAATGGATTGTTTGAGTAGAGAAAAGTATTTTACCAAGATTGATTTGAAGAGTGGGTATCATCAGATTAGAATATGAGAAGGTGATGAATGGAAGACTGCTTTCAAGACAAAAGATGGTTTGTATGAGTGGTTGGTTATGCCTTTTGGTTTGACTAATGCACCTAGTACTTTCATGAGGTTGATGAATGAGGTTCTCAAGATATTTTTGAGTAAGTTTGTGATTGTCTATTTGGATGATATAGTGATATTCAGTACTGTATACACTAAAAAGTGAATTCATTAATTAATTAAATATTTATTATTTAATTAATATTGACTTGATGAATTAATTAAATATTTATTATTTAATTAATATTTATTCCTCTATTTATTAGATAGATTATTCAATTTATTTGATAAATTCATTATAGTCTAATTCTCTATCCTAAGTCTTCTAAATAGTCCTATTAAAAGTGATTTAATCAATTATACACTCACTAATTATGACTAAGTCCCCTAGTACACCTCATCCACCTAGTCACCTGACACATCACCTTGGATAAAATAATTTATTATTATTAATTATTTAATACTCATTTATCCTCACCCACACATGTCCTATCTTTAAGGGCTATGTGGCCTCATAAGACTTGGTCTCATGACCACATGTCTTCTCCTGAACCAAGTCAAGAGACAATCCCTATTCCTAAGGGGCTTCTCAAGCCACCTCTAAGGGTCAAAGGTGACTCATGGGACACTTGTACAAAGAGTCCTCATGAGGAAAAAGTCCTTCACCCTTCCTCTCAATGGTCTTTGTGAGACACTTGACATGTGTCTTTCCCTTCCACCTTCTTCTCTTCCATGTCAATGTGAGAGGAACATCATCCCTATTCTTCCTCTCACATTCCAACTACATCCCTCTTTCTCTCAACTCCTTCAACCAAGTCAATCCTATCCCTAGGATCTTCCACCTTTCAATCTCCATCGTAGGATTGTGCCACCTACGCTTGGGTTCTCCAAAAATCTATAAAATTAGCCTCATTTTCCCTTTGTGAGCTAATAGCTAATAGGAATTTTCAAGAAATCAAGCAATAGGCAATCAAGAATTCTAAACATCAAGCATTTTAAATTATTCAAGCAAGCATTCAAGCCATTTTCATCATACCATTTGCATTTCATCCATTAATTTGCATTATCAAGCTTAGGCCATTTTGCATACATTCACTCAATCTCCACACTTTGAGAGCATCTTGGTAAGGAGCTTCATTTGGAAATTTGAGAGCTCAACATCTTCAAGGAATCAAAGCTAGGAGGGAAATGGAGAGAAGCTACATGGTAGGTGAAGGTAAAACCTTGTTTTAGCTTCAGTTTTATTGTATTCTTCATTGTTGTTTGCTAATTAGTTTGATTTATTAGCTTAGATTTTTTAACATTTCATTTAGAATAGTTAGACATCTATTTTTCATACAAGTACAACCAAGGAAGAAAAACTTGAGCATATCAGACAAGTGTTGGAAAGATTGAAAGAGAGGAAGCTACTAATTAATTTGAAGAAGTGTTCCTTTATGCAAGAAGAGATTGTGTATTTGGGATTTGTGATTTCAGAGGATGGTTTGAAAATGGATCCTAAGAAGGTTAAAGAAATTTTGGAATGGCCTACACCTAATAATGTGGGTGAGGTAAGATCATTTCATGGGTTGTATAGTTTTTATAGAAAGTTCATTAAGAATTTCAGTTCTATTTGTAATGCTATGGCTGAGATTATGAGAGGAGATAAAAAGGATTTTAAGTGGAAACATGGAGCTAACAAGAGTTTTGAGACTTTGAAACAAAAGGTTGCCAAGTTATGTGTGTTAACTTTACCCAATTTCAATAAGATATTTCAAGTTGAGTGTGATGCAAGTGGTAGCACAATAGGATCTGTGTTGAGTCAAGAAGATAAACCCGTTGCTTTCTTTACTGAGAAGTTGAATGATGATAAAAGGAAGTATTCTATGTATGATCAATAGTTCTATGCTATTGTTCAAGCCTTGAAAAAGTGGAGACATTATTTGTTACCAAGTGAGTTTGTGTTGTATATTGATCATAAAGATTTGCAATTGGGAAGTCAACATAAGTTGAATTAGAGACATATGAAGTGGGTTGAATATTTACAGAGTTTCACATTTGTGATCGGACATAAGAGTGAATTCACTAACCGAGTTACAAATGCACTAAGTAGAAGACATTCTTTGTTGACCAAGATGAAGGTTGTAGTCCTTGGTTTTGATGAGATGAAGGAGTTGTATGACACTGACCCTAATTTTTCTAAGGCATGGAGAGAGTGCAAAGTGCCAAATTTATTAGGAAAAATGAGTAAATTGGAGGATTATTTCATTCAAGAAGGTATGTTGTTTAATGGAATTCAATTGTGTATACCAAGAAGTTCCATGAGAATTAATTTGATTAAGGAAAAGCATTGTGGTGGTTTGGCTGGACATTTTGGAATTGATAAGACATTGAGTTTGCTTAAGGAAAAGTATTATTGGCCACATATGTATAAGGATGTTCAGAAGTTTGTAGGGAGTTGTGTAATTTGTCAATTTTCAAAAGGAGTAAGTCAGAATACTGGATTGTAGACAACTATTTATGTTCTTGAGAAACCTTGGAGTGATGTTAGTATGGATTTTATTATTGGATTGCCTAAGACAACAAGAGGGTATGATTCTATATTTTTTATTGTGGATAGATTTTCTAAGATGACACATTTCATACCATATAATAAGACATCAGATGTTGTGCATGTTGCTGATATTTTCTTCAAGGAGATTATTAGATTGCATGGATTACCTAGGAGTATTATCTCTGATCGAGATAGCCAATTTGTTGGTTATTTTTGGAGGACTTTGTGGAAGAAAATGGATATTGAGTTGAGGTTCAGTTCTACATTCTATCTATAAACAGATGGACAGAAAGAGGCTGTGAATAGAATCTAGGGTAATTTGTTGAGATGTTTAGTTGGAGGTAATCCGAGTAATTGGGACATGGTTTTGGCACAAGCTGAGTTTGCATATAATAATTATGTGAATAGGAGTTCAGTGAAAAACACCTTTTGAGATTGTTACTGGAATGCATCCTAGAGGAGTATCAGATTTGAGGTATATTGTTAGTGAAGAAAAGATAAGTGTTGAAGGGGAAGTATTTTTTGATTTTATGAAGTCTTAACATGAGGAATTGAAGTTGAAGTTGGAACAAACTAATCAGAAGTATAAGGAAAATGTTGACAAGTCTAGGAGACATCATGTTTTTGAAGTTGGTGATGAGGTGATGGTTCATTTGAAGAAGGGCGGATTTCCTATTGGAACATACAGTAAGATGAAAATGAAGAAGTTTGGTCCTTGTAGAATTTTGAGGAAGTTTGACAGTGGTAATGCTTATGAAGTTGAGTTACTTGATGACATGGATATATCTCCTATATTCAATATTATTGATTTTCATAAGTATCATGAGTCAGATAATGAATTTGTTATATCAGATGATTATCCTAAGATGCATGCATGTTGATGAAGTTGAACAAATATTGGATCAAAGGATTGGTAAAAGAACAAGAGGAAAGGATTACTATGAATATTTGGTGAGATGGAAGAATAGACGAGTGGAAGATGCTACATGAATTTCCCAATCTAAGTTGGACTCAACTCAGGTTGTGACACCTCAATGATTCAGGAGAATCATTTCTTTCAACCCCGATTGTTTGATGTAGGAGCATCTTGGTTTTCTTTGTTATCCTGCTCTTTTGTTCATTTTGCCAGTTGTTGTTGAGTTGCAGTATTTGCCAAGCATTCCTGTGTGTCAAGTTGTTCAGTGTTGGCCGAGTAATCTTGTGTGTATCAAGTTGTTTAGTATTGGCTAAGCATTCCTTCCTGTGTCGAGTGAACTTGTTATTTGCCGATGCTCAGTTCTTCTTTGACCAAGTTTGTTTGTGTTTGATTCTTAGTTGGAGCCAACTTATGTATTTAATTTTGGTCATGAATTTAATGATTGGGATCTAGTCTTGGGATGTGTGTAGACCATTTTTATGGTTGACCTTCTATTTGTAATAATCTAGAATCTTCTATAAGCCATTTTGGAAAATATAAATAAAGATTTTTAGATGTAGCATGAAGCAATGACGAATGGGGGAAGAGTGAAAGTTAGATAGAAGCGAGAGGCTAAGTCTGAGATAGAAAAGAAGTATTGATAAATCTTGTTGGTCGTAACCCAAAAGGCCTCACAATTGGGCATGTATGTTGATATTAGGATGAATCAATAAAGTTTTTGTGTTCCTTGTCTCCTTGGTGTTGTTATTTCTGCTGTGTATTAATCTACAAGGTGGCTGAATAGTTAGGTAAACCTTTGGCCCTAGCTCTTCTTGTCCCTGCTTGCGTCAACCTCTGAAACTTGAACTAAATTAACTATTGACAACCCTCTACAAAATCTTAACATCTATAAACATTGATCTTCATTATACTTATTGCACTTATTAAAAAAACTTACTGAACTTCATTGCAACATTGCCACAAATAGAGAAATATGTTGAAAACAATGACAACACATCTCTCAAGCACATATTTGCATATTCTTCTAATAATATATCTCTTTGGAGTTGATGGAAACATATAATGTGAAAAATAATCAATGAGAAAGAAATCAACAGTTCCCCCTTAGAATTTGCACACAACTCTTCTATGACTCTCTCTCCTTCTTTATTTTTTCACATGACTCTCTCCCCCTTTGACATCAATGGAAAAGAACATATTTGTAGTTAAAACCATAAAAAATAACTTTCTCTAAACATATGACTCATAAAAAAAAGACTAAATACTCCCCTTGAGTAGTAGTTACCAATCATCAATTCGGATCACAAGATATGTTTATGAAATGCACCAAATTGATACATACCAGTGTATATTAGCTCTAATCAAGAGGATCAATCACCCCTAACTTTTCTCTAAGATACTTAAAAGTGTCCTTAGGAAAAGGCTTTGTGAAAATATCTTCAATATATTCCTTAGTAGGCACATACTCCAATTTAACTTCATTCTCATTTACCTTTTCTCTCAAAAAGTGAAACTTGATATATATATGTTTAGTCTTTGAATGCAATACTAGATTCTTAGAAATTTTAATTACACTTGAATTATCGCATTAGATAGTAATAGGTTCATCATGCACTACTCTGACATCTTTCAAGATCTTCTTCATCCATATCACCTAAGTACAATTGATTGCAACAACAACATATTTTGCTTCTATAGTAGATTGAGAAATACAATTTTGTTTTTTGCTTAACCATGAAACCAATCTTTTTCCCAAGATAAATGTACCACCACTAGTACTCTTTTTTCCATCCATATTTTATGTCCAATTAACATTAGTAAAGGCATTCAAAGTAAAATCATCACCTTTAGGATACCATAGGCCAAAATCAACTGTCCTTTTCAAATATCTAAAAAATTCTTTTCATAGCTACTACATGAGATTCCTTAGGATCTACTTGAAATATAGAAACAATACAAACCGTGTTCATTAATCAGATCTAGTTTGATTCAAATAGAGTAATCCACCAATCATAGATTTGTATCTAGTCAGATTTTCCTTAGGTGAGTCATCACCTTTAGTCAACTTGCATTCGATCACCATAGGAGTACTAACTGGATTTGAATCTACCATTCCAAACTTCTTCAAAAACTCTTTCACATACTTGGAATGAGATATAAATATTCCATTTTCTTACAATGTGATTTTAAAACCTAAAAATAATTTCATCTCTCCAATCATAGAAATTTCAAATTCATTTTTCATCTCATTAGCAAACTCTTTTCTCATCCTATCATTCCCTCGAAAAACAATATCATCAACAAAGACTTCAAAAATCAAAATAATATCATGATCAATTTTGAAGTACAAATTACTATTATAAGTACCTTTTTTAAATCCAATCTTTTGTAGATACTTATCCAAGATTGTGTACCATTCTCTTAGGGATTTCTTCAGTCTATACAAATATTTCTTCAATTGAAAAACCATGTCACTGTCATAAAAAAAATGAAATACATCTGGTTTCTCAATGTACACTTCTTCCAATTCACCATTCTGGAATGTTGACTTTACATCCATCTAATAGACTTTGAAATCCTTGTAAGCACCAAAAGAAAGAAATAATCTTACAACCTCAATTCTTTCCATATGGGAAAATGTTTCCTCAAAATAAATTCCTTCCATTTGTGAATATTCTTTACATACACGTCTTTCTTTATTCGTAATAACTTCACTTCCTCATTCAATTTGTTCTGGAAGACCCATTTGGTTTCAATTAAATTTTTTTCTTTAGGTATGGGAACAATAATCTATGTACTATTCTTTTCAATCTACCTCAATTTCTCTTCTATTTATTTTACCCAATGTTCATCTTTACATGATTCATTCAAATCCATATGTTCAACCTTTGAAATCAAGCAATACTAAACTCTATCTTCAATAATTATTCTTATACTTTGAACACCTTTATTTCTATCTCCTATTATTTGACTTTCCAAATGATCCAATCTTACGTACCTAGGAATCTTAGGATTTTCCTGAATTTCAGACTCTTGTGTTCTTTCTTTAGTGCTTGTACTATTTTCTTCTCCTTGACGCACTAGATTTACTAGAATGATCTGAACTTGATTATGGGTTTGAGGTTACTTTTCTTGGTTTGTATTGTCATCTTGATCATATGAATCATATATGTAGGATCTAGATTGTGTCTAATTAATTTCATCAACCTTGACATTTATAATCTCAACTATCTTCCTCAGTCTATTATTATAAAATCTATATGCTTTTCTTTTGGTTGAGTAACCAAGAAATATTCCTCCATCACATATATCGTTAAACTGTCCCAAATAATCATCCCTCTTGATATAGGACTTACTTCCATAATTTTTGAAATATTTAATAGTAGGAACATGACCACACCATAGTTCATAAGGAGTCTTACCAATGTCACCTTTTATAGGCACTCATTTGAGTGTGTAAACTATAATACTCATGACTTCTCTCCAATGGTCTGTAGAACATTTCCTTTCAACATCATTTTCCTAGTAGTGTCTAGAATGGTTATGCTCTTCCTCTCCTCTACTCCATTATGTTGAGGGGTCCTTAGAGAAGACATTTATCTTCTTGTCCCATATTCTTCACAAAATATATTAAACTCATAGAAAGTAAACTCACCACCTATGTCAGATCTCAGACACTTTAGCTTCAAACCTATCTTTGTCTCAACCAAAGCCTTGAAAATTTTGAATTTGTCTAGAGACTTGGATTTCTCCTTCAAGAAAGTAACCCACAACATCCTTGAATAATCATCAATCTTAACATGAAATATCTATCTCCCTAAAAACTTATAACTCTCTATATACTACATAAATTAGTATGAACAAGATCAAATAATCCACTTGAACAATAATTCTTACTTCTTAAAGTAAATCTAGTACTTTGTTTACCCATGTGACATTCTTTTCACATAGTGTTAGCAATTTTCTTCAACTTAGGAAGATCTGTCACAACCTAAGTAGAAATTATCTTTAAAATATTATCAAAATTCACATGACACATCCTTTTATGCCACAATCAACTTTCATCAATATGAGAAATAAATCATCTCTTCTCAGCACTATTTAAATAGAATACATTACCTTTAGTTTTTGTACTTGATGCAATGTTAATTCCAGAGCTTCCCAAGATTATATACTTCTCAATCTTGAATTTAAAACCATATCCCTTTTCAAATAACTATTCAACACTAAAAATATTATGCTTTAGACCTTAAACATACAAGATATCATCAATATTGTTCTTACATGAAGAGTAATGTATCCTTTTCCATGGATTAAACAAGGTGTATCATCACCAAAAATCACAATACCATCATCATACTTTTCCAAACTTGGATATTTACTTTTATTACCTTTCACATGATGAGAGCATCCACTATCAATTACCCATTCATCTTTCTCTTCAATTTGTGTGGCCAAAGCTCTTTCCTCATTCATGCAACTAGTAGAGTCAGTAGGTATTGGATCATCTTATTTGATAGAAATGAATACCCATTAATTATCACTTGAACCTACCTTATCAAATTCATCATCAATGTAGAGATAGGTTTTAGGTTCACAACTTCTTATAATCATTTAAAGAAATGCACACATTTTGCAACCCTTTAGCCAAATCAACATACTAGGGAAAAATATGCTACTTGCACACATAGATCAATAACAATTTGATGATATTGAAGAAAAACTAAATACAAACATTTTCTCTGATTTAAATGAAGATATAATGGTGAAAACAAAAGTTATGGTATTTTTATCAAAGTTGCTAACCCCGGGGAAGATTCATACCTACACTTACAAAATTGATCATAACTTATGAAAATATTAATCAAATTGAACAAAACAAGAATAAAATGAAAGTTAACTCATTAAGCTTTCCAAAAATATAATTTTTATATCTGTATCATTCTGTACTAGGCCATATCAATCAAAACGTCAAACTAGTATAAGATGGCTACAAAATTTTTTTTCTTCCATTCCCAACCTTCTCCAACTCCAAAATTCAAGTTTGATAACAAAATTTATACAATTTGGACTCATATTCAACTACCCAACCAAGCTAAAACTACCCATAAACAACTTTTAACATTTTAAAAAAAAGTTGTCAAGTTGTAAAAGTTGTCATGACAATTTTGACCACTTTTGAACAACTTTTACAATTCTTATTGAAATGATCAAAACCTTCCCAAACCCTTCTAAATAAGTAAACAATGAATTCATGGTATTCTTTGAACAAGTGGCTTATAATGCCTTACAAAATGACTTATATTGATCTGAAATGGTCCTTCAGACCTTATTGAACAAAAAATATTAAAAAAAATTATTGGCCTCATGGAGGCATGTTTTCAAGAAGGTTCCTCTGCACCAATCATTTTTCACACCTTCATCATTAGCATAATAACATCTCTTCTAAAATCTAGGTTTCCTAGAGGTTTACCTTTAGAAGCTCTTTCCAGACATCTTGAAGCAAAATGACTTTTCTTATTGCAAGAAAAACATTTAAGAGGAAACTTTCTTTCATACTTATCTGAACCCTCTGGGAAACCTCCTGGAAATAAGGGTTTAAAGTTCCTCAATCTATCTCTCTTTCTCTTCATCTATAATCTTCTTCATCTCCTTCTCATATCTAGATATCCTTCTTGAAGAAATTTCTCCTAGATCACATCTCTACTTATCCTTTCCATAAATAGTAGCCTTGAATGTAGATTATATCTTAGGAAGTGAATCATAAAACTCACCCAACGAGTCTAAATAATGACTCAATATTTATCAATGATTGTTGTATTTTCTCTATTTTGATCATGTGTTTATGTCATATTTAGTATATTGGGCTTAGTTTCTAGATATCTTTGGTCAATTTTATGAACTTGGCGCCATGAACTTTAACTCATGTTTTGATAACCTTTTGGATGCCAAACACTCTAATATAGTTATAAATATGCAATTTATATATGTTGATCTTAATTATGGTCTAATGAATGATTACTCTAATGATGAATGGATA
Organism: Chamaecyparis obtusa; assembly: GCA_027943335.1. Lineage (NCBI taxonomy): Eukaryota > Viridiplantae > Streptophyta > Pinopsida > Cupressales > Cupressaceae > Chamaecyparis > Chamaecyparis obtusa. The sequence continues at coordinate 107,382 of BSBK01000260.1, forward strand.
TATACATTGCATGTCTTTTTTGTTCTAATTTCATGATGTAGGATAATTAGTGGAGTAGCACAAACAATATTGGTGCTCAAGAAGGTCATTCTTTGGAGACCAAGTCAATATAGTTTAGCAAGGATCAACATTTGAAGTAGTCCAATGATGAATTGATTACAAATCATTTGGAGAAAGTAAAATGGAAACTCTTAATGTGCAATTAATCTAGGAAGTGGTGGAATCTATATTTACTCCTTATGTAATTGGATAGTTAGATGTTCCTCATTTAGTGGATAGTTTCCCTTCTTCCTAGTTCTATAATAATTCTGATCCGTATATTCCTTTGGGTGCTGATTTTTTAGTGGTTAGCTAGTTAGTATTTTTTTCTATAAATAAAGATTTGAACTTCTTTGAAGGTTAGCCAAACATTATTTACTCTATGTAATGTAGCATTCCAGTTTTTAATACATTTTCAACTATCTTTCAGCTATGATTTTTAAACAATAGTTTTTGCATGGATGAATACAGATATTAATTTTTGAGTTTATAGTGCATAATTGAGCTCTAGATATACTAATCCAAGAGGGTCCACTTGGTGATTAATCCCTTTCTATTTCATCATTAGTTTTCCTTTGGCTATAATTACAGCTCTAGATTTTGACTATTCCTATAGCCAAAGAAGACATAGTAGCTTCCTACATGTTTGTCCTAAACTTTGTTGTAGTTGTTTGTGCAAGTTTAGCTTTAGCATAGATTTTGTCAAGAACCTGAATTACTTTATTTTTAAGAATTCATTTCCAAGTATTATTTCCAATCAAGATGTAGGATATCATGAATTTAATTGGGAGTTAGTACACATATAGTGCTAACCCATTTCAAGTACATGTTCCCTGGCTTGACAATTAAATGAGCATTCACCATGAGGAAGATTGTTTTTTTTAATCCTGGATGTCCAATCCCTGAGTTGTGCTTTATATCCTAGTTATTAATCTAATTGGGAAGTCACACTTTTTTTGCACTATTGTCAGGGATGGTGTCAAACTAAGGACCTATTATAGCTATGATTTCATTTCATATTATCTTTAGTTTTCCTTAAATGCAGTCAGTTTTTAGTTCCATTCTAGGTTAAGATAGGTTTGAATTCATCACAATTTGCATGCATAGAGGAAGAAGAAGAGATTCCATAAAAATATTTCTTCCCAATGATCCCTATCCTAGAAACCAATTAGGTGAATTTTTTTTCAAGAAGAACAAGAACAAGAACAAGAACAAGAACAAGAACAAGAACAAGAACAAGAACAAGAACAAGAACAAGAACAAGATCAAGATCAAGATCAAGAACAAGAATAAGAAGAACAAGGAGGAGGAGGAGGAGGAGGAGGAGAAGGAAGATCCCTATACTAATGCAAATACAAAATTTCCCCCTATATCCTCCTCTTCCTTAGAAGAAAAACTCATTGAAACAAATCCCTTTACTGATATATTTTCCTGTCTGAAGATTCCTCCAACTGTTAACCCATTTCCTCCAAACTAAATCATTAATCCTCTATCTTTGGTTGTCTATCAACCAAGTAACCACCCAGGCAATCAACCAAGGATGGATCAACCAAAATTTGAATTCCCTATCACTAACCAAAATGATAACAATAATCTTAAAAATATTCCTCCTTCAGTACTCCCTAAGTTGTATGGCTTGATAACTGAGGATCTAGATACATTCTTATTTGAATTTTTCATTCTCTATAAAATCTATGAATATAATTTTGATTCCCATAGGCTTAAGATATTTTCCTTTATTTTGAAGAAATTAGCATTGATATGGTTTATGAGCCTAGGAATAGATGTTGTAAGAACTTGTGATGATATGAAGGACATGCTCCTTCACAATAATAAATAATATTGTATATGAGATAAGGGGAATGCTATCTTTAGAATTTAACAAAAAGAAGATGAGGATTTGGAGGATGACATCTCAAGATTCTTATTTAGTTTGAAGAAGTCCCCACACCATGAGCTTAATAACGAGTCTCAAAAGTTTCTATTTCTAAGAGGAATCACTAGAGGTTGTATTGAATCTTTGGATATGATGGGAGGAGGAGATATCACTAAAATATCTTGGGATGATCTCAAGAAGATATGCTTGAATTATTCAAGAGAAGCTGTCGAGAAGGGAAGATGTTATCAAACTACTATGGGAAAGTCATCCACCAATGGGGTTTCAAGGACAAAAATAGTACACTTGCTGACAAAGTTTAAGAAATACATCATTAACAACATGGCTACCCACTTGGATACAATGCAAGTTAAGAAGAAGCATGAGGAAGAAAAGTCAATGCTGGCATAATATTACCCTCACTGCAGACAAAAGAAGGATTGAAGATGCGAGATCGTGTAGAACATAGAAAATAAACAAATTCTCATTGAATTCAAGCTAGTAGAAGGATATAATGACCAGATTTTCTTCATTTCTCAATGAATCCCATGGGTTCCAAGACAAGGTATTCCACAAGACCCTTTAAAGTTTAGTGGTCCTTAATACAATTCTTATAATACTCAATGCTAGTCCCAATATAATCCAAACCTTGGAGGATATCCACCACAACCTTGGAATAATCCTCAAAATACCTAGCCAAATTATCAAAACCTTTCACCTCAATGGAATCCTCCTAAAGGGAATCGACCAAAACCTCAAGTAAGATGGACACAACCTTAAAGATTGTGGAAACCACCTTAGGATAATTGGCAGCAAGCCCCACAATGAAGAGGAGGTTAGCAATGTTCAAATGCACTAGCTGGTTATATTTAGCCACCTTAGTAACCTCAACATCTGGCATTAATGCCACCTCCTACAACCAATGCTAATTCTCCTACACCTACTCAGTTGCATGCACAACCTATTCCTAATCCTAAAAAATAGAAATAGTGGTAGTCTTTTTACTCTGTGGATCCAAACCACTAACCTTCTTATGTTGTAAATATAAGTGATATACATCTTAGGCCTGGAAAAAATTTTCCGGCACCATCCCCTCTAGTTATAACCAAGATTCCTATTGAGGAATTAGAGAAAGAAATCTTACCTTCTGCACCTACCCAACTAGACACCAACCTATGAACAAAAAGAACATATCATTGAAGAAATGATTACACCTGATTTTACCCAAGATTTGGTACTTGGAAAGTTGCAGGCACATGAGCAATGGTTGAAATAGAAGGAAGGATCACCTAGAGTGGAAAGAACTTTTAGTGTACAAAAGGACAGATCTACATTGACAAGAAGTGAGAGTACTAGTAGAGATTATGATAGAGATTGGGTAGCTAAGCAAGAAGAATAAAGGAGGTTCGATGATGTAATGTAACTTATTTCAAGGAGAGAACCTAAAGGTAAGAAATCTTTTTCTTGTTGGACATGTAAAGAATTTAGTCATTTTTCATCTAAATGTCCTAAGAGAGAAAAGAAGATCAGATTTAGAAAACCTTATAAACCTAAGACAAACAATTGTTGTTATGTTGATGAAGACAGAGAAATTTCATTTAAGGATGTAAAATTCTTAGAAAGTGATGATGAAGATGAAGATGAAATAGGATTTGTTCCTATTAAAGATGAAAATTCTGATGGAGAAGATGTAAAAGAAGAAAAAGCTTTAGTGTCACATGTAGAATAGAAAAAGTCTGATTGGATTATTGATAGTGGATGTTCTCATCATATGACAAGAGAAGTGGATAAATTTGTTGAACTTAATAGATATGATGGAGGAATAATTAGAGTTGGACATAATGCACCATGCAATATTAAGGGAAAATAATCTATTACACTTGATGGAAAACTAATATTGAAGATGTTTACTTTGTTGATGGATTGGAACATAATATTTTGAGTGTTGGAAAACTTATGGACAAAGGATACATGTTATATTTTATGAAGAAGACTTGTGTTATTAGAGACAGGGATGGAAAACTGACGGGAATAGGAATACAGACAAAAGGTAATGTATTTCAGCTGACACCTACTGAAATGACATATTTGATTGCTAAAGTGGGTGTCAGTTGGCTATGGCATAAAATATTTTGTCATATTAACTTTGATAACATTGTGAAGATCAACTCATCTAATGTAGTTAGAGACTTGCCTAAGATTGTGAAGCCTACTAACATGGTTTGTAAGGAATATGTTATGGCTAAACAAAGAAAGAATTCATTTCCAAGAAAAATGTTTACAACATTAGTCAAGTTGGATATTGTGCATACAGACTTATGTGAACCTACAAGAACAAGAGGATTTTATGGTGAAAGGTATTTCATGATTTTTATTGATTATTTTACAAGAATTATGTGGGTAGCATGTCTTAAAGAAAAATCTAAAGCATTTGAGAAGTTTAAGTTATTGAAGAATAGAGTTGAGAATGAATCTGGTTTGAATATTAAATATTTGAGATCTAATAGAGGAGGAGAGTTTACTTCAAATGAGTTTAATTGTGAAGACAATGGAATTAAGAGACAACGTTCAACACCTAGGACATCACAGTAGAATGGTATAGGCAAAATGGTATAGCAGAAAGGAGGAACAAATTAATTAATGAGGCAACTATAGCTATGATGCTTGAAGGTAATGTATCACATATCTTTTAGAGAGAAGAAGTGAACACCACTATTTACACAATGAACAAAGTTTAGATTAGACAAGGTATTGGTAAGATATCTTATGAACTTTGGTTTGGGCATACACCTACTGTGAAATACTTTTGAATCTTCGAAAGTAAATTTTATATCAAAATACATGATGATATTGAAAAGTTTGATGCTAGAAGTGATGAAGGAATTTTTCTTGGTTATTCATTGAAAATTAAAGCTTATAGATGTTTTAATCAAATATTGAGGACATTATTGAGAGTACTAATGTGAAGGTTGATGAAAAGTTCAGAATTCAGGAGAGAATTCTTGATTATGATTTTGATGAAGATAAAAGACAAAGAACTAATATTAATTAGAATGATGAGTAGGAATTATTTTATGAAACTGACAATGATTTTCAGATTGAAGAAGTTAGATTAGAACTGAGAATTGAACCTGAATCAACACCTAGAGAAGAATTCTGAGATGAACCAAGAACACCTAAATATGTTTCAAGAAGTCACCCTACAAATCAAATTATCGAAAGCACAAAAAAAGGAGTCATGACAAGGAAAAAGGTAAATGAAGAGCTATTTTTAATATCACAAGTTGAACCAAAGACTGCAGATGAAGCATGTAAAGATGAACATTGGATAAAATAAATGAAAGAAGAACTTGAGAAGATTGAAAAGAACAAGACTTTGGAATTGGTCCCTAGACCTATAGACAAGAATTTTTTTGGCAAAAAATGGGTTTTCAAGAACAAGATGAATGAGCAAGCTGAAGTGGTAAGAAACAAAGCAAGATTGGTATGTAAAGGTTACTCGTAGCAAGAAGGTATTGACTTTGAAGAAAATTTTGCACTTGTGGCTAGACTTGAGGCAATGAGAATGTTTTTGGCATATGCTTGTACTAAGAACTTCAAGGTATATTGGATGGATGTAAAATCAAAATTTCTTAATGGAGAACTTGAGGAGGAAGTCTACATTGAAAAACCTGATGGATTTTATTTAACAAAAGATAAGGATATGGTTTGAAAATTGAAGAAGGTATTGTATGGATTGAAGTAGGCTCTTAGAGCTTGGTATGCAAGGTTAGAAAAACACTTGATAAGTTGGGGATTCAATAAAGGTAATGCAGATAGTAATATGTACTTAAGAAAAAATGACGATGGATTACTAATTGTGGAAGTATTTTTTGATGATATTATCTTTGGAGGCAATGATAAAGCAAGTAAGAAATTTTTAGATGAAATGAAAGATGAATTTTAAATGAGCATGATTGGTGAGATGAAATAGTTTTAAGGATTGCAAATTGTACAGAACAATGATGGCATTTTCATATCTCAAAAAAATATCTTAAGGACTTATTGACAAAGTTTGGAATGGAGAATTGTAAACCAGTTGGAACCCCTAAGGTAACTGGATGTAAATTATCAAGCAAGGATGAATCACCAAGTGAGACACAAGCAAGATATAGATCTATGATTGGAGGACTATAGTACTTGACACATAATATACCTATTATAGCTAATGCAATTGGGATTATAGCTATATTTCAAGAAGAACCTAAAGAGACACATGTTGTAGCAGTAAAGAGGATTTTTAGACATTTAAAGGGTACATCAGATTATGGGCTATGGTATGATAGATCACATGATTTAACATTATGTGCATACACTGATGCATATTGGGGAGGAAATGTTGATGAAAAAAAGAGTACAAGTGGTGGAGCTTTCTTCTTGGGAGGAAGATTGGTCTCCTAGTAGAGAAAGAAAGAAAATTATATATCACATAGTACACAAGAAGTAGAGTATGTTGCAATAGAAAATAATTGTAACCAAATCACTTGGATGAAGCAAACGTTGATGGATATTAGCATTGAATTTACTGAGCCTATTATCATATATTGTGATAATACACATACAATCATCATGTCAAAGAATCCAATATTACATTCAAAGACCAAACATATTGTAATAAAGTAGCATGTTGTGAGAGAGAAGGTTGCAAAAAAAGAAATCAGATTGGAGTATATTAGCACAAAGGAGAAGATAGCAGATATATTCACAAAACCTTTGGCTAAGGATACTTTTGAGTAATTGAGAGGTATGCTTGGGGTTATTCCCCAACCCTATTTAGAGTAATGGATTTAGGAATGCATCAATCCAACATGATCAAAGCACTATGCTTATCTAGACTAAATGCTTGATGCTTCTCCTATGGGGGAGTATCTTTTCTTGAGTTGAGTCATTAAGGACTCTTGGACATGAGTTTTATATAGTATCTTTTGATTCTTAGGCACTTTTTCAAATTGTATTGGAGATGATTGAACTTTGAGAATTGACATATTGAAACCTTTGTCATTGATTTCAATGGGGGAGAGATATACATGAAAAATATTGAGCACAAAACCTTAAGAGCAGATTGAATGAGGGAGACTTGAGTATGAGAGTGAGTAAAGGAAGATGAGGAAGAAATATATTGATAAATATCAATGGGGGAGATTACTGAACCATAATGACAAGATGGGACTAGATGGTTTTTCATCTATGTTACCATCAATGCCAAAGGGGGAGATTGTTAGCATGAATGATAATGAATGTTGTTAGCAAGGCTGATTGGATGTTGATTAGAGATGATTGAGTTCTTATATGTTACATTCATGAATGGTTTTTTCATTAATGTCAACATATATGCTTTTTGGACAGAGTTGACAAAGTCACCAACACAGATTCATTTGGTGAGGTTTCATACTGGAGAATTGAGTTTTGTGAAGATTTATTAGAATTCAAGAATGTGTTTTGATAATGTGGTTACAAGTGCAAAACAAGTTATGAAGATATGTTCGAGTTATGTGAAGTTTACTGAAGACTATTCATAGTGAGAGTTTCCAGGAACTGGTGACAGTTATTCAAGATTTATTGTTTTAGAGAGGTTGAAACTAGTTCAGCAAGGTTGGTATATTGTTGAAGACATGTTCATGATGCTTGGATAAACATGACATAATATAATTTTCATTCCGTGAAGACCTGTGGATGATGTGAAGCATGTTACTTCTTTGGGAGCTGACTATAGATTAATATTCTTATGGAAGTGTTTAGATGCAATGAAACATATATTTTAAATTCTTGTTAATGTTCTATATTATTAATTGTAAATTGAGAAAGCCTTTTGGCCAACTCAATAATAGTTAGGACTTGGTATAAAGGAAGGGAAGTTTATTAGGATGTAAAAGGGTATTATGCGGTCATGAGATATTGTGCAAGCTTTGAATTCGAAATCTTTATGATCAGAGTAGAAGATGATGTTGTTGGGATGTTAAGGACTTCAAAGGAGCTTTACAGGAAAAGAGAGTTGCTATTTTAGTTAGTTCACCCTTGGATGTGTTATCCTGGAGATTGTTTAGTGAAGACAATCTTGAAGTAATTTGGACATTGGGTTCAGTTGTCTTTGTTGTGTTTCTCATCAACTCCTCACAGGGTTGGGATCTTTTAGCAGGGATCCAAAGTCTCCTCCCAAGGACTCATGTATTTATTGCATTGTAAAGACTTCTAACAGGCTCTATCCTTTCACAAGGAAATTTTATATTGGTACATCATCTTGTGGGCATCATTCCCATTGGGGTTCTCCCACTGATCAAGGGTTTCCCTAGTTAACAAATCTAGTGTTATTGTGTATGTTTATTATCTTGTGGTTGTTTTTGTTATTGATTACAAGTGTAATATTTGATAGAGTTGAATTTAAGTTAATTAAGATCATAACTGATTCAACCCTCTCCCCCCTCTCAGTTGTGTTGGTGGACTTTACTTTCTAATAGAAATGAACGCGTAATGTTTAATTTCTTAATTCTATCACTAGTTAGAATCCTCTTTGTCAGTGCTAACCACAAAAAACACCTTGCTTTCGGTAGGAATAAGTTGTTCCAATGGAAAGAGAAGGCCCTATGGATCACTTTGTAAATGTCTACCTAGAGTAAGGATTTATATCCTTGTTTAACTGAATAATGACCATCTGAAGAGGGAGCCCAAAACAACACATCCTCCTTATTTGAATAAAAATAGTTCTTTCTAAGAATATTTGCTAAAGAATAGACACCTGTTGGAGAGAAATAGAAAGAGTAGAAGGATCCTTTGACACAACTTTTCCTGAAAGTAAATCTATAGCATAAATTTAATCTATTAATATTGAACCCCAACAATCTTTTATGATATCAATTGCCCCTGATAAATCTACATTTTGATTCAATGGAGGCAATCCATTCCAAGAATCATCCCAAAAAAGAATATTTTTACCATTGTGAACTTCCCAAGACACATATTTGGAGATGACATCTCTAGAAGATATCATGAAATCCCAAATGGGAGATCCTTTAGGAGGATTTAAGGCTATTATAATCCGAGTGGGATCATATGTATTTAAATATTTTGCCTACAACAGCTTACACCGCTTACTATGGGGTCTTGTGTACATTTTCCATATCAACTTGCCTCCAAATTCTTTGTTTCCTAAAGATAAGTCATGCAACCCAATACCACCAACCTCATACCTACAAGACATGTCTTTTAGTGAAACCAATAGAATCTTTCATTCACCAGTCATATTAGTTCTCCATAAAAAAATATTTGATAAGCTTATCAAACTGATGAATCAAATATTTTGGGGCATGAAGGACTGAAATGTAGTAATTAGGAATGGTAGAAAGAACATATTTGATGAGTAATATCTTACCCGACTATTATTCTTCTCTAAATTATCTTGGTGATGGGTTTCCAAAAACTAGTTTTATTGGTCCCTATAAAAAAAGGAATTCCAAGATATGTAGATGGGGAATCATCCAAAGAGAAGCCCAATATGTTTATTATTATGTTCAAGATCATTTTACTTGTGTTAAAAAAAAATATCTTTGACTTTTTCACATTTATCCTTTGAACTGATATTGTTATATAAAGATCCAAGACCCTCTTAATCTACTTAGCTTCTTGGATATTAGATCTATCAAACAACAAGGTGTCATAAACAAACAAGGAGTGTGTGATTGAGATAGAAGTACCTACTATATAAACACCTTGCCAAAGCCCCTAATGATTTTTAAAATTAATGATCCTACTGAATGTGTCTACCATAATAATAAATGATAAGGGAGACAAAAGGTCTCCTTTCCTAACCCCTTGGGTTGAACAAAAAAATAGTAGGTACACCATTGATAAGAATAGAAAAATGAGCTCCTGATATGCATGCTCTAACCCATCTACACCACTTATTTGAATAATAAAATCTTTTAAGAAATTTAAAAAGGAATTCCTAGTTCAAATTATCATACGCTTTCATCATTTATGGCTTAACTAAAAAGGCTGGAGATTGATGCATGTTTATTGTGTGGAGGTTTTCATGAGCCACCAATGCTCCTTCCATAGTTTCTTTGCATGGCACAAAACAACTATGTTCTGGGGAAATAATTTTTGTAATAAGATGTTGCAACCTCAAATATATTGCTTTGGTGAATATCTTATAAATAATGTTACATAGAAAAATGGTGTGAAGTATGCAAATGTCTTTGGCTCTTTGATTTTGGGAATAAGTGCATTGTTTGTGGTGTTAAATTTTTTTTATCATTGATGCACTTTTTCTAGATTCCTTCAAAGCTACAAGTAAATCAAAATAAATCACATCCCAACATTTTTTAAAGAATAAAGTAGTGAAGACATAAGGGCCTAGAGCCTTGTCATCTGGCATGGAGAATACCACTTTACAGATTTCCATCAAAGTAAAAGGGGCCATAAGTGTTCAGATATCTTGGGAAGTTATCAGAGAAAGTATTGCATCATAGAGCTCAAATTTAGAATCTTGATCAATTTGGGATGGATGAATAGGAGGAGCCAAAAGATTAGTGAAGAATTATACTCCCTCATTATGAATACCTTGCACATATGAGGTTATGTTTCTTGATATAGAATCACGAATTGAAAAGATAGTATTTTAGGCCCATCTCTGTTTAGCCGACATGTGAAAGTATTTAGTATTCTTATCTCCTTGAGCCAACCAAAACTCTCATGATTTTTGTTTCCAATACTCTTATTCTCTTTTACAAAATACCTCCCATTCTTCTTGCATATGTTTATGTCTATCAAATGACAATGGATTAAGACCATGATGAATTATATGTTCATTAGTGTTTGCTAGTTCCTTGGCCACTAAGGTCTTCTACTAAAAAATATTCTTGAACACTACTGTATTCCATATTTTGATTTGATTTTTCACATGTTTCATTTAAAAAAAACTAAAACATCTTTGTACCATGAACAAAGGGGGAGTTTAGCCATCATTTCTAAAGAATATAATAAAAATTGGGATGTCGGAACCATATAATTTCAAATTTGAAGGATGGTTTATGACTATGGTTAGACAATCGTGACACATTGGATATTTTCAAAAGAATGGGATAATGATCTAATCCCAAGAATGCCAAAATTTTAGACTATATGGTTAGATTTTGTAATTTCCAACATTGTGTAAGTAGAAATCTTTCTAACCTCTCTGCTATTTGAAGAAAACCCAATCTTCTGTTTGTCCAAGTAAAGAGCCCATTTTATCCATAAAATCGTTATCATTTATAAAATCATCAAAACCTAACATGGTTCTTTGGTGGGGGGGGGGGATAGATCACACCTTTCTTTTCATCAGCAAAGGTAATAGCATTAAAATCACCCCCAAGGATAATGTTCATATAAACATTTTGTTGAATGGTATTAGTTAGAATCATCCAAAGTATCTTCTTTTCATGAGTAGGAGTTGGACCATAGATATTTAGAAAAATAAAAGACAACTCAAAGTGTTGAATTTTCAACATTTTCCAATTAGCCTCTTGCTACATTATTTGACCTTTAATAGTCTTTGGATTCCAAAGGACAACAAGACCTTCAAAAGAACCTATACTCTAACTATGATGAGAATGCTACAATATCCATTTCTGAAGCATTTTTATTGAAAGCATCTTGTCAAAGATTTTTTTCTTGAAGTAAAAGTATGTCTACATGCGAAGAATGAAGATGCTACTTGATTATATTTTTCTTGTCAGGGCACTAGTACAATTGGCACCTATGTTCGACGGCCAATTGGTCAAATTTTCTACCAAAATTGGTCGAATAATCGACCAATGGTTTTGATGAACTACAACTAATTTAGGACCTGAATGGAGAATCTGTAATTCAAGATTACTAAGGAGTTGCTAATTAAATATGCAAGATGATTAAATCAGTATTATGTTGTCATTGATGTCAACTAGCTTGACAATACTTATCTTGTAGGTTTCTATACCGACACATCTGAAGAAAGGAGAAAGAGATGAAGAACATAAATATCTACTTGAGGAAGATGTATATGTTAGATGAGGATAAGGAATACACTGAGTAACTTGTTGACGAGTCTATGACTTGATGAAATTGACTTTATTATGTTGCACTCATCTATGATGAAGAATAGAGCTGAAAGACACAAAGTAGTGTTGTCAGTAAATAAAGCATTCCAGTATACATCGATGGAGTGTAGTGTATACTAAGCGTAGTGTTAATTGAGCTTGTATTCACCGATGCTTTTCTTTGTTAGTCGAGCATAATAGAAAGGAATTAAATGATCAATTTAGCTGATAAAGTGATGAGCTGTAAAGCGTATGAAATCAAGGTAACAGATAAGGTTTGTTATGAGGATCAACGGCTAACATAATTCAAGAAGGATCTAATGGAGAAGATTGAAACGTGTTATTGACACATCAACTGAAGAAGCTTAAAGCGAAAAAATCTATGAATATGATTAAGCAGCAAAATCTGACGGAGGAAAAGAAAATGATTTACTCGTCTATATAAGAGACATTGGTTTCAATGTTGAAAGACACTGGAAGAAGAAGATACTACAGAATTATCATGTGAAGGAGTTTTCATGCATTCTGATCATAATGGTTAATAAGAACCGAGCTGTAGAATAATTACCGAGCTACATAGAGTAATTACCGACGGATAGTAAGTTGATATAGTATTGAATCTGAAGTGGTATATTGATCAAAAATATTTGAATGAGCTGAACATTGATCTGTAAACTGCAATTGAAGTTTTTTCAAGGTAGATCATCTACTGTTACATATTTAACCATTGTACACAGTCAAATCTCTTAACCGAGTGGACTATGAAAGTATTTTGATGTTTCATTCATAGAGTGAACATTGTTATCCCGTCAACCCTAGAGTGACTGCTGGTTGGACGATAACTTCTGGTCTAAAATCCTCTAACAAGGTCACACCTAATAGTGTGTTGGTAAACCTTTAACAGGGTTGGGTCTTCACCGACCTCACTTCAGAAGAGTGAACATTTTTGGGTTGCCAGTCCTAGGTGGTTTTTCCCTTCACAGGGTTTCCACGTTAAATCTCTTGTGTTATGTGTTGATTGTGATATTTGTTTGTTATCATACTTTGCATATTACATGTTAGATTTGATCGGTAACTGCTATAAGTTTTAGACTGAAAATCGGTAAAAACACAGACATTGAAAATATTTTATGTTTATCGAGTAGCAGAAGTTGAAGAATTTGTTTTGGATTATACATTTTGTTCTGGGACACTGGATAACTGATTCACCCCCCTCTCAGTTATTCTAACAGGTTTGGTCGCTATTTTTCAAGTCAAAATTTTGACATATCATTGTTAAGGTAGAATGTTCTACGCCAACCTTGGTTGAAATTCACATTTTCTATTAGGAAGTCATTATGTCAAACTTTCGACCAAAGCAGGTCGAAAGCTTTAGACCTTTCGACCTACTTTGATCAAAATCTTTAGACCGTCTGACCAGGATGCCAAACCCACGACGCTAAATTTCAACACAAAGTGGTCGATATTTAAACCAATCTTTGTGAGGGTTTCGACCAAGGGTCATCAAAATTTTGACTAATAATGGAATGTTAAAAAAAAAACTAAAGATAAATATCCAGAGTAATCACCAACGACATCCTGCTCAGTGATTAGTCTAGATATTTATCTTCAGGTGTTACTTTGCATTAATATATATATCATTGTGTATTTTGATATGTTACTTTACTATTTTTTTTAATGATAATTGGTAATTTTATTAATTGTAATGGGTTAGAACTTGGCCCGAACCAAAGATAGCTACATTCAGGAGAGCTATCTCCCAAAATATTTGGTAAACCCACATCAATCACACAAGCTTCAGAAGATACAACTTCCCATGTTGATGTAGATGATCATCTGATCACTCATCCACCTTGTCTTGACACCCAACAGGTCTTTTCTTTTATCTTCCCTCTGGTGTGGCTGCTACCTTTCTAGCACTCTACCCATCATCCAAACCATCCACTCCCTTCATAACATTGGTCACTTTACATGCATTTCCAATTTCCTGATTCGATGTCTCACCATGCACAACTTGAGAAAAAATCTTTTGTTGCTTCACCTTCTTCTCCACCATATAATGATGGCGTGAGACATCTTTCCACTAGGATGCAACCTTGGAGATTCTTTGCTTGGAGCATTGGGAAAATTTATGCCCTGTCTGAAAATACCTCCTGCACCGGAATGGAATCACTTCATAATCCAGAGGCTATCCCAGTACCCTTTACTAGTTTTAGGTAATTTTATACAATCACTAGCACATTTCGTGCATGGATGAGAAACAATATCCAAAGTTTCTAGATTCTGAGAAGAGGTATGAGTGGAGGCCAAAGAAGGGATATTTGTGAAGGTTTTATAGACGTAGGTTACTGAATCATCATCTATGCATTGGTACTCAATCTGGAAACCCTTGTATGTATATAGCCACTCTAGAAAATCTCCACATCTAGAAAATCTCCATAAAAATCCTTTCTGGCCTCTACTACATATACGTCTTCTCATAATCTAAAAAATTTCCATCATTGATTCTCATCAATGTACAAATAAAATTGTGAGAAAATGCTTAATCCCTAATTCAATCTTTGACAAATAAAATTATGATAGAACACTTAAAGAATATGGAAAGCTCACAATGTTTAGAGACACTTGACTCCAAGTGCCATGTACAACAATAATAATTTGTCCAATTTGGATAGTAAGTCTAATTTAATTTGTCTGTGGATTGAGACCTTAAATTATTGAGCTTGAACTCTTTGTTTTGATAATAGTTTAACATTCTCTACTTAACAGGGCCAACCACGTGAAGTTGGAAGCTCATTTGGCCCCTCTTAGGAGCCTCTTATGACCCTTTACGACATTTTAAGACCTCTAAGATGTATTCTTAAGGATCGTAAAGGGTCATAAGGGATCCTACGACACAATAGCTGAGAAACATAAATGTAGGCATCATGGTCACAATTTTTTGGAGACAACATATTTGAGTGGTATACCCAGATGATGCAAAGCAACCACTACTCCTCTGGTTCCAAGTCGACACTGCGGGATCCAAAAACCATATATAAGGAATAAATTTAGAGAGCAGAGGAGGGCCATAATGACCAAAATAATACAAGACAAACCTCAAGTTAAAAGAGTAAACTGCAAACATTTTAATAGATTTTCATTATTAAATAATGAAATTTGCATATACTAGTGTTCTAAGCCCCCTCATTACATGATTTATTATTGTAAACCCCCTTTGACTTACACGTCTAGAAAATGAAACTACAACCTATTGGGATTGAGACAAACCTTATAAAACAACAACAACTAAGAAGGATCACTTGCCAACATCTACTGAATACATCTGTTGGAGGACCTTGTATTCAACAGATGTTGGCAAGCGATCCTTCTTAGCTGTTGTTTTATAAGGTTTGTCTCAATCCCAATAGGTTTTAGTTTCATTTTCTAGATGTGTAAGTCAGAGGAGGCTTACAATAATAAATCATGTAATGAGGGGGCTTAGAACACTAGTATATGCAAATTTCATTATTTAATAATGAAAATATATTAAAATGTTTGCAGTTGCCTCATTTAACTTGAGGTTTATCCTATATTATTTTGGTCGTTATGGCCCTCCACTCTCTAAATTTATTCCTTATCTATGGTTTTTGGATCCCATAGTGTCAACTTGGAACCGGAGGAGTAGTAGTTGCTTTGCATCATCTGGGTATACAACTCAATTATGTTGTCTCCAAAAAATTGTGACCATGATGCCTACATTTATGGTTTTCAGCTGTTGTGATATCTACATTTATGTTTCTCAATTTTCATGTTTATGTGCATGTTTTTTATGTGTTTGGGAAGACATCTTTCTAGCATGGGCTTGGATCCTTTGACAATTAGCTTGATAATAAATGAAGCAGATGAGAGCTGAGCAATTAGCTTCCCAAGAAAAATCTCATAAATGAATTGTGTGTACCCCAATTCCTATGCCCTCTACGCATACCTAAATGATATATTTGAAACAACAAGTGTAAGGATTAAAGAAGTTAATTTTGCATCACAGTCTATCATTGTTGCAGCAGCAGAGCATCAGGCACCATCTTCAGCACAATATGATCACTAGACAGATCTATATGTTTTATCCACAACGACCAAACTTCATAAAACATACAGACCTGTCTAGTGATCATATTGTGTTGAAGGTGGTGCCTGATGCTCTGTTGCTGCAATAATGATAGACTATGATGCAAAATTAACTTCTTTAAGCCTTACACTTGTTGTTTCAAATATATCATTTAGGTATGTGCAGAGGGCACAGGAATTGGGGTACACACAGTTAATTTATGAGATTTTTCTTGGGAAGCTAATTGCTCAACTCTCATCTGCTTCATTTATTATAAAGCTAATTTTCAAAGGATCCAAGCCCAGGCTTGAAAGATGTCTTCCCATTCTGTTTAAGCCATATTCCTTGTTCTTGTCAAACTTCCTTGGTACGATATCATTTTTCATTTTCTTGTCATATTCCCCCATTTGTCATAAAAGTCCATAATGTGAGGGTATCATTTTCATTTTCTTGTCATTTTCCCCCATCTCATCATCCTCGTCACCCTCAAATACCATCCTAAGCCCTTCTTCCCTCTCTAGTTCTTCAATCCTCTACAAGATATCTCACAGCTTGGGCATTGCAACATGAATCCTATTGAGACAACTACTGATGTTCTTCGACTTCATCTTAATTTCCACTCTTTGCTCCAACAACCTCTCGCATGCTGCATTATTCACCACAATCACCCCTTCTTCCTTCAAAGCACTCATAGAGAGTAGCGCACCATCATCCCCCCCTCCTGATTCCCAAAGAACCCACCCATATTTTTCCTAGCCTCAAATCTCCACAACTAATTTTGCATCCTCCTCTGGTAGTGTCTCTAGTGGTTCAAAAACAATCTTATTACAAACTATAATAAGAGGCTTATTGGAAAACAAAGGTTTGATGTTGTGAAACAGAGCTGCCTGTTACGCAATACTATAACCACAGGACCCCGAAACATCAAGGAAAAATAAAACAACCACCTTCAAATGAGCCAAGGAAATAATACCGAGCATCTCGATGGTGTTCCTGTCCTCCAAGGGGTGGTCCAAAATACCAGGGGTATCAATAACTTGATACCTCAAGTACTTATAATTAATATGCCCGACAAACAAAGACTTAGTAGTAAAAGCATAAAGTTGCACATCCACATCCGCCCTAGTAATCTTATTAATAAAAGAACTCTTGCCAACATTAGGATACCCATAGATCAAAATAGTCCTGGTATTTGGGTCAATAGACGGAAACCTTTCCATATGCTGCCTCACCTATTCGAGGTAAGCCAAAATCAGTCCAATACTCTTAACAATGGTACACATCCGTCCAAGTGCAACAACCTTGAAAGATTTGCAGTGGTAAAGAGAATCCCCATATTTTATCAGCCTAACATAGTCTTTGGCCACTTTGGTAATGAGATTGTGAGTAGTATTGATCTAGCCCTTGGCCAGATTGTTCCAAATTTTTTTTTACAAAATTGAACCAATGACATGTTTACAACAAAAAAAAAATTACAAAACTGAACCAGTGGCATGTTAACACAATTTTTTTTTACAAAACTAAACCAATGGCATGTTTACAACAAAGAAATAGAATGATAATAATATGCTGAAAATTCTATTCTGTTTAATACACACCAAAGGATCAGTCCCAACAATTCTTAAACATACTTTATCTGATATGATGAATTCTTAATAAAGGTCTAATTCTGTAGACTGCTAGCATGAAGGAAGATTTGACCTAGCCAAATCTTCCTTGTACCACACAAAAAATAGTGTGATAACTATGTCTACTCCAACCTTAATTGTTTAAGAATTCATCATATCAAATAAAATATGTTTAAGAATTATTGAGAGTTCTATTAGACCTTTGTTGTAAATATGTCATTGGTTCAGTTTTGTAAATTTGTTTTTTGTGTTAAATGCATTTAAATGGAACATTAAGCATATTAATAATATGCTTAATTTATTAGTAATTGGTAGATTACATGTAGATAACACCTTTATCAGTTTAGCATGTTTAATGCATAGTAATGATGTAGGAGCATCCTGGGTGTAAGAGCAATCTTGCATCACCCAAAAATATTTCTATTTTTATATTCAATAAGGGCTATTTTGTGCAGAGCTGCTATTTATGGAAAGTTACTATTTTTGGTAATTTTTGTATGTGCTCAGAATGATCTAATTTCTTTCTTGGAGGTTGATTTTGGTCATATAAGTCTACCAGTAAAGTTTCATTGCCAGATCAAGTGTATATTGGAAGATATTGAAGATTTTCGGTATTGGCAGCAGGGTACAGAAACTTTGAACTCAGTTTTGAAGGCTTTAGAGGCCTCGGATGAGGTCAAAAATTTGGGTGACGGGCGCTTGCGTGGGTCAAGCCTATAGAGCGCTTCGTGGCATTTCTGAAATGGGGTTATAATAGCCGATCGGGTCAACTGGTGATGACTTATGGTCTTCGGAAGTTGGGCCACCCGAAATGGCGGAAAATAATTTTCTTCAAAATTTCTATTCGGGTTTCAAAGGTTATCTTGAGCCGACTATGATGTAATAAAATGTAAAATAAAATAATTCTAAGTTTGGCCGGCCTTATTGGCTAAAATTCTGGAACCTTCCCAGGCGGTGGAAAATTGCCTATATATGGAAGCCTGTATTATTGTCTTAGGCAGTTCAGAATAGTCTAGGTAATAGTTCGAGGCTTTGTCCTACAGAATATTGTAAGGGAATGCCCATGTGGCTTTGCATATTGTAATTCTAAAAGTTTGTAATTCCACATTTGTGGAGATAATAAGAAGCCAATTTTTCTGTTCGTGCATATTATTGTTGTTGTTTCTCTTTTTCTGTTATGTGTTTGTGGTATTAAGGGGAGCACCCTTCATCAAGTGGTATCAGAGCAGGTTTTCTTGAGTGTGTAAATAGATCACCGACTGTGAGGTAGTTTGCACCAGGACCGTGGTTAGGGTTTCAGCGCGCATCATGAAAATGCCTCCACGAAGAGAACGTGGCGGAAGAGCTGGTGCTGTGACACCTGAGGTTAGAGAGCTGCAGAGACAAGTGCGAGCATTGCAAGAAGAGATTCGTAGAGGAATGAATCTTAATGTCAGAGATGAAAGCGAGGATGAAGCCGAAGAAGAATATCAAGAAGGAGAAGTTGAAATTGTGAACCAGGAGGAAGAAAGACTTTTTCGGGCGATTTTCAAGATTGGGAAAAGACCTAAGATTGAGGTTCCTACATTTTTTGGAAATCTTAACCCAGAGGAATTGATCGACTGGATCAATGAATGTGAAGAATATTTTGAGTATGAAGATGTTGAGGATCCTGATAGGGTCAAATTTGCGAAGGCCAGACTGAAAGGTCATGCGAAGATATGGTGGCAAGAGATTCAGTTGGAGTGAAATAGAAGGGGAAAGGAGAAAATCACGAGATGGGATTGGATGGTGGATAAATTGAAGCGACAGTTCATTCCTGTTGATTATGAGCTTGACCTACTAAAGAAAATGCAAAGTTTGAAGCAAGCAGGAAGATCTGTTCAGGAGTATACAGAGGAGTTCTATCGACTTCTCATCAAAACAGGCCATGCAGAAGCTGATAAAGAGAAAGTTGCCCGATACCTTAATGGGTTAAGGCCAAGCATTCAGGAGGAGCTGAATCTGGTTCGAATGAACAGTATTGAAGAGGCATACCAGTTTGCCTTAAAAGTAGAGGAAAAGTTGAACAAGAAGTTTGAGAGCAGACAAAATGGAAGAGGTCATGGTGGACGATCTGGTGGACGGTCATATGGTGGCCGAAATGAAGATCCGAAAAAGAAGGATGAGGCCAGTAGCAGTCAGAATCAGCGAGGAAATAATTCCAATCGCTTCCAAGATCAGAATAATAGAGATCAGAGAGGAAGAGGAAGAGGACAAGGATCTGGAAGAGGTGGCTTCCGTGGAACATATTTTCACTGTGGAGAAGAAGGTCATAGGGCATTTGAATGTCCTCGGCGCCAAGGCAGAACAGACAGGAGAAATGAAGGCCAGGCCAGAGTTGCACATGTAGATGAAGATGCCAGATCATCAAATTCTGAAGATGCTGAAAGAGGAGAAACATTGATTAACAGAAGAGTCCTGTTGAGTGGTGAGAATGAACCTGAGCAAAGGAGGAGCCTGTTTCGCACCAGGTGCAAGTGTGAAGGTAAATGCTGTGATGTGATTATTGATAGTGGAAGCACTGACAATTTGGTGTCAGAAGAGATGGTGACAAAATTGAAGCTCAAGAGACAGAAACACCCACATCCATATCGGATTGCCTAGGTGCAGGATGACCACAAGGTCATGGTCAATGAACAATGCCTAGTGAAGTTCAAGATTGGCGGATACCAAGATGAGGTATTGTGTGATGTCATATCTATGGATGCATGTCATATGTTGTTGGGTAGACCATGGCAGTTTGACAGATGTGTTGTACATGATGGTCGTGTGAATACCTATTCCCTGACAAAGGATGGAGTGTGACATAAGCTAAAACCATTGAAGGAGACTGAAGAAAAGGTATGTGGTAATGCAAGGATAACTTTTTTTGATGGAAGAAATTTCTTAGATGGTATGAGGCATGAGCATGTATGTTTTGCTTTAATTCCAAAAGCTGGTAAAGAGGAAGTAGAAGATGTTCCTGTAGAAGTTGCAGATTTGTTGAATGAGTTTCAGGATATTATATCCGATAACGTGCCTGATGGATTACCACCAGTTAGAAAGATCAGTCATCAGATGGACTTGATCCCAGGAGCGAGTTTACCGAATAAGGCAGCGCACAGAATGACACCTACAGAAAGTGAGGAGTTGAACAGACAAGTACATGAGTTGTTACAAAAAGGATTGATTCGAGAGAGTCTGAGTCCCTGTGCTGTACCAGCGGTATTAGCACCAAAGAAGAATGGAGAGTGGAGGATGTGTACAGATTCCAGAGCAATAAACAAGATCACAATCAAGTACAGGTTTCCATTGCCACGAATGGATGATATTATGGACTGTTTGAGTGGAGCTGTGTATTTCTCAAAGATAGATCTGAAGAGTGGATATCATCAGATTCGGATCAGAGAAGGAGATGAATGGAAGACTGCCTTCAAGACAAAGGAAGGACTGTATGAGTGGTTAGTCATGCCTTTTGGGCTAACCAATGCACTGAGCACTTTCATGCGGCTCATGAACGAGGTTCTGAAAGAATTTTTGGGTAAGTTTGTCATTGTTTACCTAGATGATATTTTGATCTTTAGTAAGACATTGGATGAGCATATGATGCATATTCGTATGGTATTTGAGAAGTTGAGAGAAGAGAAATTGTTGATTAATTTGAAGAAGTGTAGTTTTGTGAAGAAAGAGTTAGTGTATTTGGGATTTGTAGTTTCAGCAGAAGATCTAAAAATGGACCCAGAGAAGGTACAGGCTATCCTTGAATGGCCTAGTCCAAGGAGTGCTACTGAGGTAAGATCTTTTCACGGTCTAGCTAGCTTTTACAAAAAGTTTATCAGAAATTTTAGCAGTATTTGTGGACCCTTGACTGAAACAATGAGAGGGGATAGGAAAGAGTTTAAGTGGACTAAAGGAGCAGAAAAGAGTTTTCAATTATTGAAACAAAAAGTTACAAAACAACCTGTTTTAGCACTTTCAGATTTTAATAAGGTGTTTCAAGTAGATTGTGATGCTAGTGGTACTGCAATAGGAGCTGTTATAAGCCAAGAAGGTAAACCTGATGCTTATTTCAGTGAGAAGTTAAATGATGCCAAGAGGAAATATTTTGGTCGGCCTTATTGGCTAAAATTCTGGAACCTTCCCAGGCGGTGGAAAATTGCCTATATATGGAAGGCTGTATTATTGTCTTAGGCAGTTCAGAATAGTCTGGGTAATAGTTCGAGGCTTTGTCCTACAGAATATTGTAAGGGAATGCCCATGTGGCTTTGCATATTGTAATTCTGAAAGTTTGTAATTCACATTTGTGGAGATAATAAGAAGCCAATTTTTCTGTTCTTGCATATTATTGTTGTTGTTTCTCTTTTTCTGTTATGTGTTTGTGGTATTAAGGGGAGCACCCTTCATCAAGTAATTACAAATTGATTCTTATTCACATTGTTATAAATTTACTGTTAGACTAATTATATAGGGCAGTGGACTTTTTCTTGCGTGCGCAAACTTGGCCCTAACTCTACATACTAATAATATGCTTAATCTGCCAATTACTAATAGATTAAGCATATTATTATTATGCTTAATGTTCCAAGGCACTAGACTTAAATACAATAAAAATAGTGAAGTGAAAGAGTGGAAAGATAAATGGATTTCTATTGAATGTTTGGCTGGTGCAAGGCTCCCCTAAAGCTATCATTTTTTATATTTTTGTTGTTGCTTCAAACTTTTCCAATATCAATACACACATACGCCTATATGTGCATACACATAGGATATAAATTCATTTCCAAAGTGTAAGGTGCAGATTTATCTCAGAGCTTGGGATACTTTTTCTTCATAGAGCTTAGTACATTACAATGTCTTGTACAATATGTTTGACAAAGAATTTGAGCCAATTCCCATTTAGTTTGGACTCATTTTGATTTGAATGTGTTCTCTTAACAACAAGTAGCACACTCTTGTGCTAGGTCTGACTTATATAATCAAATGTTGATCCAAACTCTCTCAATTATTTAATTAGTCTATATTTATATAAAAAGATTATATATTTATGTAGTTTTATCTATTGGTAAGGAAAACATACACATACCATGCCTATTTACACACTTATGCAACCTAACCACAAGAGGCTAGGTGAGTGTACATTGATTCCTCCATGATAGGTTACCTCCCCTAGTAATGAATTAAATATGATTTGAATAAGATATGGGGGGAATATGAATTGTATTGAGAGATTCTTAAGTAAAGTTATATATAATACCCTTTCGAAGACATATCATTGTAATGCAATAATATCATCATCAGCTCTCCTAATACGAAGCTTTGTTTTTAGAAGAAGGTAATTGCATGTGAAGCTTGACTATGTTTCCCTAGATCAATAGCCAACCAACAAAGAACACAAAGAAACGAAACATCAAGTATAAAAAAACAAAGAACCAAACTTCATGTATCATGAGGAGTTTAGGGTTTTTGTTGTGCTCCTTAATTCTTAATTCACACATTTTGAAGGCTTTGAGAGTCATTTAACATGACTGTACCCTCACACACAACAAATTAACCTTGCTCTATTCATTTTTTTTTCATTATTTTGAAATTTATTTATAAACAATAACCATTCCATGGACTCAAAGGCCTAGAATTCATGAAATGAAGTTCACTAACATGTATAATAGTTTTATCATCTTGAAGTTATAGAATTTTGATGAGAGGAAGTGATCACTGGCTGTAACAAAGAAGTTTTTCATTGAAATTCATGGCACAAGTTCCCATTATGTTTGATAGAGAATTTGAGCCAATTCTCATTTAGTTTGGACTCATTTTAATTTGAATGTGTTCTCTTAACAACAAGTAGCACACTCTTGTGCTAGGTCCTCGTTCATGCCTTGTTTGCTGCAGTCCTACACCTGGGTGGAAATGAATGGGTGGTTGGGATAAAAATTCCAAGAAGAGGGCAGATTCTACCCCTTTGGAATTTACCTTTACTTCATCATCCTAGACTTAGTCATTTTCATGCCTTTAGAAGCCCTCCCTTTTAAACTTGGACTTAGATTTGGGGATTTGACCGATTTTGATCTCACACTTACATCCTTGAGTTCACCAAAATTCTTAATTTTAACTTTGGTTGTGTTAAAGGAACTATGTTGACTTTATGTTGTAGTTTTTTAACATGAGAGTTTATGATGCAGGAGCATCTCGGGTCCTTGGCAATCTCGTCTCACCAAAAACAATTTAGAGTTTGTCTGTGTTGCTCGGTTCTTGCTATGACTGAGTTGGTGGGTAGTTGGTCAATTTCCTTTGGTTACTCAGTGTGGTTGGTTATCTCCTGGGCGGTCGGTTATTTTCACTAGCGCTCGGTGTTGCTTGTCTGCTGCTCGGTAATCTTGCTCACCGATGGGTTTAGTTTTAGCTTTTATTGTGGCCAACTTGTACATTTGTGTTGGGTCATAGATTTAATGTTGGAATCCATCATTGGGAAGCGTGTGGTCCCAGATCTGAAGGCCGACTCAGTTTGGTAGACTCTTGTATAAATGTAGTTGTTTGGTTGTAGTTTAGGAAGGGATAGGCAGTTCTAGACAATTTTTGGGATAGGAGTTTGGTAGAAGATAGAAGTAGAGATTTTGATAGATCCTCGCATGTTTGAGGACTTCTGAATTCATTGTAATATCAAGCCGTAACCGGGAAGGCCTTACAACTTGGCAAGTATGGTTGTATTTGATGAAAATATATGAAAGCTTCTGCATTCTCTCTCTCACTATTGTGTTTGTTTGCTTCCGCATGTGTTGAGTAGGCTTGGATCATTAGGGTGTGCCATTGCTTGGCCCTTCTTGCTCCCTGCCTTGCATCAGTTTATAACTCATGTACCTCATGCTAGTGTGCTTGGATACCTTGTATACACTATTTTTCATTAGACTAGACATTACCCAACCGCCTGTGAGGGTTGTCACTGTTATTAATTGGTGTAAAAGGAGGACCGCCTATGTGTTATATCACTGTATATAAATACTCACTATTTGGATAATGTCTAATCTAATGAAAAATAGTGTATACAAGGTATTCAAGCACACTAGCATGAGGTACATGAGTTATGTTCATCTCACTAGATATAGATGGGCATTAATGCTCAATTGAATGATACGTTCCCATAAAAATGTGAACTCCTATTAATCTACAAACTCTCATGTTAAACAACTACAAAATAAAGTCAACATAGTTCCTTTAACACAACCAAAGTTAAAATTAAATTATCTCTATCCCTAAGATAAACTAAGTAGCCTTCATATATTTTATGTCAAACTACTATTAAATTGACTGTACCCTACTAGTCACTGTCTCTAGAATATCAACCAATGCACTAGACTTAAATACAATAAAAATAGTGAAGTGAAAGAGTGGAAAGATAAATGGATTGCTATTAAATGTCACTCCTAAAGCGACAAGGATGAAATGCATACATCGACAGACTAAGCACTTTTAAACTTGGACTTAGATTCAAGGACTTGATTGATTTTGATCTCAGACTTACTTCCTTGACTTCACCAAAATTCTTAATTTTAACTTTGGTTGTGTTAAAGGAACTACACTGACTTTATTTTGTAGTTGTTTAACATGAGATTCTAGGAGTATAGTTGGGTATTAAATAAGTCTTCTAAGATTTTAAAATACCTTAGAAGTTTTAGTGATCAAGTCACATTTTAATGTCTAAACATCCAACTAATCCCTCTAACCAGTTAGGAGTGGTTGGGGAAGTTGAGATGAAGGTTTATATGTATCTTTTGGAAGCCATAGTACGACAGAGAAGCCTAGTGTATGGATGAAACATGAAATCAAATAAAAGACAAATTTTTCTAATTGAAATTAGTGATCTTAAAGGTGTCAAAGTCTTGTTTTGGTTTTTTCCTTTTCATTATGCAATAAGGAATAGTTTTCAAACATTCATATTCACTCATTGAATTCTTTGGAGGTTTTTATCTTGCGTGTCCCATGCATTAACCAGTCACTGTGATTCCTTGAAGTATTTAAACATTTTCATTTTGGGCACTTAGGTTGTGGATTCAAATGCAAATCTTATTTGGTTCATGTTTAGTAGGAACCAACAAAGTATTTGGAAACAATATTGTTCATTTGGATTGGTTTGAGAGTCACATAACATGACTGTGACATGGAGTGTTCCATAGAATTTGTGGCACAAGTATAGCATGAGCAAGTGTTTGAGTTGAAGGGCATAGTGTTTTTATGATTGAAATAGTCTTGTATGTTGGTTTTTGAATAATACACTGATTCTATCTTTGTTAATGTGTTTTTGAAAGAATTTTTATATAATAAATATTAATTTTATAAAATAAAATGAATGATAAATACTATACATTCTTAGATAAAACATCTATAGCCTAGGGCTTTGTAGAAATCACCTTCTCCTGCAACTCACAACCATAATATCAGTTCTAACCTAGCCAAGATCACATTCAATCAAACATATATGTTTAAAAAAAATAGATCATACCGTAGGTTAAGGTAAGAAAATCCTTACAAGCAGTCCTCCTTTTACACCAAATAACAGTGGAAACCCTCACAGGCGGTCCCCCTTTTACACCAAAATAACAATGGCAACTCTCGCACGCGGTCCTCCTTTTACACCAAATAACAGTGGCAACCCTCGCAAGCAGTCCTCCTTTTACACCAAATAACAGTGGCAACCCTCGCAAGCGGTCCTCCTTTTACACCAAATAACAGTGGCAACCCTCGCAGGTGGTCCTCCTTTTACACCAAATAACAATGGCAACCCTCGCAAGCAGTCCTCCTTTTACACCAAATAACAGTTAAAACCCTCGCAGGCGGTCCTCCTTCGCGCGCTCTAAGCTTGATCTAATAATGAAATGAGATATGAAATCTCTTTTTTTTAAAAGTTAAGCCCGTGTTAGTCAAAATTTCGACCAACACGAGCATGGATTAAAAAAAAAAATGAAAATTTTCCTTCTATAATCCGACCAACCTATATTTTTTTATTTGATGGTTGAAAATTTTGGTAGAAAAATAAGGTCAAATATACTAGTGAGGGGCATTCAAGCCTCTGACAATCTTCATTTTTGACAAGGAGAACACTTTTTTCTCCTCGTCAATATTTTTAGTGAAGAAGGTTGATTGCTGTGTGTGTGAAAATTGTACCTGATCTGTAGACACAACACTCAGTAAAACATTAGAGGTTAGTGATAATCAAAATCGTGCAAAATTGAAAGCTATCTAACCAAGCGATTTACTGCCTTCTAATAGGTGCGAGATTAATGTTCTCAGATTGTAATCGAGATCAGTGACCTAGACGACACCTAAATGAAGGATTTGAATGCAATTTTAGATATGGAATAAATGCAATTAATCTATATTTTTGATATTTTCTATGCAATAAGAATGATAAAAATTGATATGATATGAATGCTATTGAAAACTGATATGCTATGCTAATCTAACAATGATATGAAATATGAATGCAAAAATAAGATTGATCTCACAAAGATGTCGATTCGCAAGAGCTTTGATTCTTCAATTCTAATTCTCCAGCGTGATTGTGCAAAAAATGAGATGATTTGTGAAGAGCTAAAGCCTTGTTTTATAGAAATCCAGGGCTTTGGAGGTGCATGGGAAAAGCCATAAATCACTCAAATTAACTCATCTTGATTTTTGAGTTATCTGATCATGAAAGATAGTTAATTCTCAAAATCATGCAAAAACATGCAAAAACAGCTTTTTAACTCAAATTAGAGTTTAGATCAGCTTTTTGAACTCCAAAAGGATGTTGAGTTCCAAAAAGTCAATAACTTGCATTGATTTTCTGATTTGGAGTTTAACTGTTTCTTTTGAATATGCATAATAATTAAGAATTAAATAAATAAATAAAGTGATTTATCCTCAACTCAACCGATTTTTGAAAATAAATAATTAATTTATGGGTTAATTAACTATTTTATCAAACCTTTATTAAAAATTATATTATTAAATAATGACAACATGCTTTAATTAATTAAATAAGAATTTAATCAATTAAAGATAGGAATTTTGATTTATTGTCAAAATTAAATAATACAATTAATAATAGATAGAATTAAATTTAATTACACAATTAAGTGGCAAATATTAAATCTAATTAATTAAATATGAAAATATTCAATTAATCAAACTTAGGATAAATGTGATTTATTGCCAAATAATCATTAAATTAAAGATAATTAAGATAATTAGGAATATTACTAGGAATATTCCCCGATGCAAAATTTAAGATAATCAATTATGATTCGATGATGTTTAGATGTGCCTTAGATTAGGACTTTGATGTCGATTTCGTTCGAATTTGTCGATGTAGGAGGTTAATGAACTTATAGCCCATTTTTGGGGTATTACATTTTGCCCCTCTTTGAATTACTGTGCGAAGCGCAGTGGTTCAAAGATAGTCTGTGTTTGATAGAGATATGAAACTGATGTTTGAGATTGATAATTGATATGAGATAGAAGCTGATTGATATTGAATTGAGATGGAGATAATAGGTCTTGAATGACCAAAGATAATGTTCACTGTAGCAGCAAATGAACCTATGATTGCGAAAAAGTGTCAAAATGCCTGATTCTGAACTTTAGGATTGATAAGAAGTGAGTGACCCGTTCTAGACTCGATTGTCTTAGCAGAACTAGCAGGTATCACATCCAAACCCTTCAGTTGCCAAAGAACCAAGGAAAGAACACTATGATCTGATGGTTGCAAAAACTGATACAGTTTACAAGATTAAGAAAATATCAGATTGATATGGATCTTGATGAATCTGATATGCCCCAAGTGATGATAGATTTGCCCCGAGCGATGAGGACTTTTGATGAATCAGCGACTAGACATGATTGTTTGTCTTGATTACTGATGAAAGATATTGATAGATTTGATTGACAGACTTTGAATGATGTGAAATACCATGCCCCCTTCGGGATTAAAATTGAAATCTGACAAGAAAAGTCAGCGTTATAATTAGAAGCATGTTAATTGATTTGAGAAGTGTGGTTATACATGTCCGAGAACGCATTCTGCATCGTTTGGAGGTCCTAGAGACCGAATTTGACTAGGTTTGACCATGAGTTGACCATGGTTGACCAAATTAAAATTTTGATAGTGTGATGTAAGATAATCAGTTAAGTTGAATACTGGATTTCTGTGATGATTGAAGGTTGATTATGCAAGCAATTAATAATATGAATGATCTTAGATTTGAATTTTGATCCCGAAAAAGGATTCTACTTGCTATTTCATTGGAGGAACCTTCATGTGAGATTCAGCTCTTGTTAGACTTGAAGATGCGATTTGAAGAATCATTTAAGCATTGAAGTTCATTTAATCATTGTGAGATCATACAAATATGTAAAATGCAATGAGACATGCAAAATGAAATGCAACCTAAGACCTAGGACCTAGTCACTGATCATATGTCGATTTGTTATCATCATTGAACTTTTAGGTAACTGGATAAATCAATACAATGCCCACTAGCTATGAAACCATAGACATATGAATATCAATTTGTATGCGCAAGAATCAATACAACACCCACTGGTTATACAACCATGGACATATGAATATTGATTTGTTTTCGGAATGTTGGATTAGATATAAGCACCAAGGCATAAACGCCAGGATGACCTGAATATCATGTCCATTTTGATATAGCAATTTGTACAAGCATCAAAACATAAACGTTGTGATGACCTGAGTACGCCTTGCGTTACAAACACATCAAACAGTCAAGAGATCATTCTAAATCCAATGTGAATTACCCGTAGTGACCCTTTATCGTTCACATCCTTAGGCAAGATTGCGTTCCACAGTAGGAGAAAGAACTTACTCAAAAAGATAATAGTTAGATCAAATGTCCTTGAATTTTTTTTGGGTATCAATGGTTGAGGTACGCATGGCCATCCAATTCGAGATAGAGGCTCTTACAGTCAGACACCATTTCAATCCAGAAGTTCCAAAGATGTTAGATTTTCACATACAAGCAGAAGACAAAGAAAAGATTATGCCCCCAGTCATCACTCTCTAAATCCTATAAAGGACATCATCGAAGAGCTCGAAGGGACACAATATGCAAAAATCTCAATGCGAATCAGTAAGCATACAAGGAGATAAAAGCATGAAAAGCACAGATTGTTTTCAGTTGAGTTTTGATGTTTGATTGTTGTTGATGCAAAATCCTTTCTGGAGACGAGACTGACTGACTGACTCAACTTGAAGCTTCAAAGGACTCTGAGTGGATATGACACGTCTAAGATACATTGGAGGCCATAGGATATGACATTGATTGCCCCCAAGTGTTAAACATTGATAAGATACAGACGCTTGAGCTGATTGGTGTACAGACCGACTTATTGAAACCAGGATATGCAGAAACAAACTGGGAGATATGTACAAACTAAAGCAAGACTGAAAGCTGGGAAAGACCAAGATTGTGCTGATAGATGGAGCATTTTGGAATAAGTGGTGCCCGTTTGCCGAGTTTTCACCATCTTGGTAGAGATTCTATTTTTGCTACCAAGGCGCCTGTTTCCAGGTTTTCACCAAGGCACTTTTTTTTTTTTTTTTGTATTTTTTCATTTTTTTAATTTTTTTGTACTTTTGATATTTTTTAATTTTTTTGTGAATCATCAAGGCGCCTATTGCTAGGTTTTCACCAAGATGTTCATTTTTTCAAGACTTTTTCTGATTTTTAAAATTTTTTTCAGGACATTTACCAAGCACTGAATGCCTTAGGCATATAATTTCTTCAGATGGAGAACATTAATTGGTTCTCGGAGCTGTTCTCCTTCAGTTGTTGAGAGTTGATAGGCACCAGAGCCAAAAGTAGCAGTGATTACAAAAGGACCCAACCAATTGGGTTCGAACTTCCCCTTGCGTTCTCAATGTGATTGATTTTTAGGATTTTCTCTCAACACTAGATCGCCAACCTGAAATTCTCTATGTCTGACTTTCTTGTTGTAGCCTCTAGACATTCTTTTCTGATACACTCTGAGATGATCATACACTGCTTGTCTGCGCTCATCTAGTAGTTTAAGTTCTTGTAACCTCGACACTCTGTAGTCTTCATCAGTGACAAGTCCATGCATTTTGATTTTGAGTGATGGGATTTCAACCTCAATAGGCAGTACCGCTTCAGACCCATAAACTAAAGCGAATGGTGTAGCCCCAGTAGGTGTTCTGATACTTGTTTTGTACGCCCATTCTGATACTTGTTCTGATACTGGTTCTGATACTGGTTCTGATACTGATTCTGATACTAATTCTGATAATTGTTCTGATACTGGTTCTGATACTGATTCTGATACTGATTCTGATAATTGTTTTGATACTTGGTATAGTTGATAGCATCTTTTTCCATTTGCAAACTCCCAAGCAAGATCATATCGTGCAGTCCCAATGTCTAGCAAGGTGGAGAACAAGAGGGATTAGCAAGCTGGTGGAAGAGATGGAAGATAAGAGAATGAAGGAAAATGAAGAGAAGAAATCCTCAAGGGCAAACTCCTCAAGAATACTCAAGCTAGGGAAAAATTTTCATGTAAAGTGCATTTGGACAAGCAATGAAAGGCCAGCATAAGATATAAGTCACAAAAGTGTACTGCCAAAGAAGGACAGGATGTAGTCCAAAGGAGTAGACATGTCAAGAGGCTTCATAGCACTGTGTTTTACTCTTTCTTTCTTAGATCAAGACCAAAGGGGAAAAGAATAGCGACAGGTGAAAATGAATGGAGGAAGATGGATATGAAGGCTAAACATGGAAGGAATGAAAGCAAGATCATCGTAAAATAGCTCACAAAATAGCCAAATATTCGTGTATAGATCAACATTGTCAAGATCAAAGAGAGAAGATGAAATGGATGAAATATGTAGAAGAACTACGCACGATGCCTGATTGCCAGGTTTTCATCATGGTACTTATCCAAGGTGCCACAAGGAAGTGGTTTTCACCATAGGATGAATTTATTTCTCTTTACTTTTGCTATCAAGGCGCCTGTTTCCAGGTTTTCACCAAGGCACATTTTCAAATTTTTTTTATTTTTCATTTCTTTTTTTGGAAGAAGGCAAGCTTTTTAGATAATGCTCCTTGAAAGGATAAACCATGATATGCCAAGGATTCAAAATGACACACTCAAAGATGCTGATAGGGAAAGGGAGATGAAAGAGAAAAATGGAGGATAAGGTTTTATGTAAAGTGAGTGAGGTTGGAAGATAGGAGGAATAGGCAAATGAGGAAAAATGATAGAAGGTAGAAGGATAATGCATAGAAGGATTGTGAAAGGGTAGGTGGAAAGGAAGGCAAGATCAACGTAAACACACACCTTGAAGGGTGGCGAGAGGGTGGAGGAAATGTGAATGAAGGAATACGTGAAGGAATATGGCGAATGGATAGTAGAGGTTGAGGTTTAGGCGCATGGAATGAAAGAATATTTTTGGAGGGAGATGAAGTGGAAGCCTTTGGAAGCTTGAATGTCAATTTCACTTTTTGTTCAACACCAGACTCTTTCAAGAGAGACTTTGGAATCCATATAGCCGTAGGCTTTTTATTTCCTTTTGATGATCTAGAGATAATATCTTCAATGATAGATTTTGGAACCCATACTTGTCTTGTAGTTTTTTCTTAGATATCTCTTTTGACTTTATGCCTCCATGTCGTTTAGAGGAGACATGGTGATTTTCTTTTTTTGATGGATTCTTGTATTGCTTCTTTTTCTTGTATTGAACATTCAAGTTACTTCCAAAAGACTTGGGATTTGTGGAAGAGGGAGGATATGACTGGTTTAGATGGGTGGGTGGATGAAAAAGATTCAAGAGTATGCATCTATGTTGATCTTGAGGAAAGATAGGAGATGGAGGTATGTAAGGACCCAATATGGATGGAAAATTAGTAGAGTTAGGAGGGGAAAGTGAAGGGACATAAGGACCCAAGATGGAAGGAAGGCGTGAAGATCTTTGTAGTGGTGGAAGAGGTCCAAGGATGGAAGTGGAAGATGCAAAAGGATAATCAATAAGTTTATTAGCATCTATATGACAACCAAGGATATCAACATCTTTAGAGTGAGCATTAGGATCTTCAATAGAATCATGGACATCTTGAATATGAGCACCTTCTTTGATAGGATTGTTCAAAGCTTGCAAAGACTTAGGAAGAGTAGAAAGTGGAAGTGAACATGGAGTGGTAGAATAAGAAGATGGAAGACTTTGATCTTGACAAGGATCTTTGGATAGCACAAGCGCATAATTTTTCTCTTGTTTTTCAATAGACTTAACATTGGAAGGAACACCATTTTTACCAACCTTAATGGAAGTATCATCTTTGGAAAGCGCAAGTGTAGTAAGGTCATTTTGATTGTCAATAAGCTCAACAGTGTAAGTAGTAGCTTGATCTTGCTTAGGAGAAGACTTAAGACATGGTGGAATGCATGAAAAAGGGTGTATAGGATCAAAAGAACCATGAAGCGAATAAAAAACATCGGAAAAAGGAGTGGATGACATGGAGGGTTCTTGATCTTGATCTTTCTTTATGTTCTTTTCTTTATCATTTTTAGAGTCCTCTTGACATGGAGCCACTTCTAAGGACAAGGAAGCATGTTGGGATTGTATGGATGACTTTGGAAGAGATGGTGGAGGACTAGCTGAAGTAGGGATTATAGCATATGAAGGCTTAGGCTCTTTAGGTTTATCATTATTGAAAGTATTTGCAGCCAAGTGAAGGTTAGCTTGAGTTTCTTTAAGAGGTAGCCCTGGGGGATAACTATAGGGAACCACATGAAAAGTATTAGGACTTGTGTCAGATGAAGGTTCTGTGAAAGATTTGAAAGACTTGGAAGCTTTAGGAAATGTATGGGTATTAGAGGAAGTAGGGGATGGAAGGGAACCATCACAAGACAAAGGTCCAACATTAACATGATCTTGCTTGAGAGTGTAATCTTTATTTTCAGCCTGAGAGTTCTTAGAGGAGAGATCCTTATAGTATGCATGTTTATAATCAGCATGGTAAACTTTCTCTTCCTCAAGTGAAATAGATGGATCATCTAGGTATTGTGCATAGAAATCATCAAAGTCTCTTTCATAATCAGAATCATATGGATCACCCTCATGATCTATCCAATGTGACGACCCATTTGTAGTAAGCAAGAATGGATGATGAGGAGGAGGACTCTTAGGAACAGAGGTGTCATAGGTATCATTACATTGTCTGTTATCATAGTCATCATAGTCTTCAAAGCTAGACGTGTCACTCTCCGTGGAAGAGGTATCATATTGCTCAATTTTTTTCCGGGGGCATGGTGACATGTACAAGTCTTTATCAAATGGAAAAGAGTATAAAGATTCCATGGAGAACTTTTTAGATTCCTTCTCTTTCTCAAGTTTGTCAAGCTGGACTTGCATAGCATGTATCTGTTTCATTATAGCGGCGATCAGAATTTCTTCCTCATGTGTACTGATTCTTTGAGATATGTGTACTAATTCTCAATAGCTACTGATCTGTTCTTGACACAATGATATTTTTGATAGATTCTGGAACTAGGCTGGAAACATTGGATATCTTGCAATTTGACAATTTCTGACAACTCTCAAATTTTTCCAAACGACACTCTGCAGACTCGTATGACACTGGGTAGTCTATGAAATGACATTTGCTAAACTCATACAATAGTTGGGTAATACTGAAATGACACTTGACAAAACTCGTACGACTTTTGACTTCCTGAAATGACTTTTGACTCCAGAAAGATTTTACGTCAATTTTTTGCAAAATGTAAGGTCTTCAGTTTTGGATTGTTTGCAAATTGTATTGTCCAGATTTTGAAAGTTATACCAGATTTGATCATTTTTAAGAGCCAAGTAGATAAATAAGCATGCAGAACAGCAAGCAAGTGATTCCAAGCACGTCTGAAAACAATGAACAAGGGCAAAAGAAACCTTGCGCATGAACAATCAAGTGACCAAATTGTGCTAATCCCTGAGAGTACTAATTGTGTATGTTCTAAAATTTTTTGCAATAACACACATATACCTGAGAATGAAAAATTGGCCTCTCTAGGGTTTTTAGTAATGGTTTGACTCTGCAACTTTTATAATTCAAAGGGGTGAACTCCAATCCCGGCGCACCAGGGTTTTGACATAGTCTGAGAACTTAATCTTCAAGAGCTACTAGGGAGATCTGACAACCCAACAATGAACCATACCCGTGGAGATTTCTTCCACAAGGACATTTATATAGCGGCTGTCACTACCATGGCGAAAATGGCTATGACCGCTTGAGGTTCTGTCAACGCAGTTTGCCCTGTGAAAGGATTGTCCGCTACAGTTAACCCTCTTTAAAGATGACTCACAGTAGTATACCACAAGGGGACTTGGCTCCAGATTCAAGGTTTTGACACCTCTTCACTTTTAACCCAAACAAAGCAAGCAGATTAATCCGACACGCTAAGACAAAGTTTTGTTCCACCAAGGTCTGTGATATCAACTCCACGTGATCTATCAACCTCTCCAGGGAGAGAATGTATCAATCAATAAGAGAAGACACACTAACCAATTTTGATTCACCAAAGCTCATGATATCAACCCTACGTGATCTATCAACCTCTCCGGAGAGAGAATGTGTCGATCAATAAGAGAAGACTCACTAACTAAGTTGAATGTGAAACGCACTAAGTATCCTCCCTACCTACAAGGATTCTATCGTCAAGAAGGATTTCGCTAGGAATCCAATCTCTCAAGAATCACAAATAGTGTTCATAGGGCCTAATTACTATGTGAGCACAGATGTATGTTCCGAAAGCAAATCTACCAAAAGCATCCAAAAAGTAGAAAGAGGAACACTTAACGTTTAAAGCGAATATGAGATGATTCCACAAGGTGGAACACTTAACACCTCACACAAGCTAAAAATGAGTCCACAACTTAGAAAACAAGGGAGTTCTTAAAAGCACAAAAGGGTTGCCAAGTGGAACATTTAACGCTTCTGTCCTATTGACCCCTCCCCTTTATGGCGCTGAGATTGCAACCACGGGGCGAAAATGAGGGGCCGACGGATTAGCGAGTCCAATAACCCAAGATAGCAATCAAGATCAATCACAAGTATTCTAAGACTACTTAATGAATCCTTAAGGGTTCACAACCTAGTATCAATTATGCAAGTGTGTAGAAATAGATCAAAAGCATGAAAAGATGCACACAAGCTTGACACATAAGAGATTTATTTTAAGTCCCAAATCAAAATATTATTAGATGAAAGAGAATACCTGGGATCCTTGCAATGCGCTTAGTATATTTTACTTGATTTTTAACAATTTTTGTTGAGCTTTTCCATGCAAGCAAGTGACGAACTCTCCAACAAGCAAACAAGCAAACAAGATATGAAAAATATATTCAACTTATGAAAACCATAGAGTTAGCTCTAAAAATCAATTATTATCAGTAATAATAACCAGCAATCAACTCAAATGACAACTCATATCATTCATTGAACCATGTAAAAAAAATAAGTGCATACCCATCACAAAACTTTTTTTTTTTTTTGCATTTGACCTAGTCAACAAGATCTAATTTTTTTGATATGATTTTGGCCACAAAAATAGAAATTTAGAATAGAGACCCCTGCTAAAAAATAGAGAGCTTTCCAAAAATGCAAAAATTTTAGAAAAAACTCTTCATTTGTGCCCTAGAGACCCATTTTATCAAAACAGACCAGTTTTTGTAAATTGACTATTTGAGCTATGATATCATGTTCAAATTTAAAACACAAAGAATGGACCCCCTGTAGAATTTAAAGAGCTTTCTGAAAATATAAAATTTTTTGAAAAATATGCTGATTTGCGTCAGATATTAATTTTTTTCTGAAATTTTAAGAAAAAATTATTAAAAATTCAAAACATTTCAGAAAATTCTAAATTTTTTACTGTAGCTTCCATGACATGTCACCAACTTGCAAAAAAAATTTCAGACCAAAATTCCAAGCCGTTTGGGAGATAAAATTAAATCTTTGAAACTTTGAGGTTTTAGCTCCCAAAAAAATCAAAACCAGCATGCAAAGGTGGGTTGCCCCACGGTGGGCGCCAAAAATGTGTGTGTGAAAATTGTACCTGATCTGTAGACACAACACTCAGTAAAACATTAGAGGTTAGTGATAATCAAAATCGTGCAAAATTGAAAGCTATCTAACCAAGCGATTTACTGCCTTCTAATAGGTGCGAGATTAATGTTCTCAGATTGTAATCGAGATCAGTGACCTAGACGACACCTAAATGAAGGATTTGAATGCAATTTTAGATATGGAATAAATGCAATTAATCTATTTTTTTGATATTTTCTATGCAATAAGAATGATAAAAATTGATATGATATGAATGCTATTGAAAACTGATATGCTATGCTAATCTAACAATGATATGAAATATGAATGCAAAAATAAGATTGATCTCACAAAGATGTCGATTCGCAAGAGCTTTGATTCTTCAATTCCAATTCTCCAGCGTGATTGTGCAAAAAATGAGATGATTTGTGAAGAGCTAAAGCCTTGTTTTATAGAAATCCAAGGCTTTGGAGGTGCATGGGAAAAGCCATAAATCACTCAAATTAACTCATCTTGATTTTTGAGTTATCTGATCATGAAAGATAGTTAATTCTCAAAATCATGCAAAAACATGCAAAAATAGCTTTTTAACTCAAATTAGAGTTTAGATCAGCTTTTTGAACTCCAAAAGGATGTTGAGTTCCAAAAAGTCAATAACTTGCATTGATTTTCTGATTTGGAGTTTAACTGTTTCTTTTGAATATGCATAATAATTAAGAATTAAATAAATAAATAAAGTGATTTATCCTCAACTCAACCGATTTTTGAAAATAAATAATTAATTTATGGGTTAATTAACTATTTTATCAAACCTTTATTAAAAATTATATTATTAAATAATGACAACATGCTTTAATTAATTAAATAAGAATTTAATCAATTAAAGATAGGAATTTTGATTTATTGTCAAAATTAAATAATACAATTAATAATAGATAGAATTAAATTTAATTACACAATTAAGTGGCAAATATTAAATCTAATTAATTAAATATGAAAATATTCAATTAATCAAACTTAGGATAAATGTGATTTATTGCCAAATAATCATTAAATTAAAGATAATTAAGATAATTAGGAATATTACTAAGAATATTCCCCGATACAAAATTTAAGATAATCAATTATGATTCGATGATGTTTAGATGTGCCTTAGATTAGGACTTTGATGTCGATTTCGTTCGAATTTATCGATGTAAGAGGTTAATGAACTTATAGCCCATTTTTGGGGTATTACAATTGCAAACCAACTTCTATTTCCTCCTTCGCCTTAATACTTCTTGATTTTCTACCTCTTGTCTTTGGAGTTTTATTTTTCCAGCTGGTATGTTAAATATGTTTGAGTCACTAACATGGTTTGAGTGTAATCAAAATCCCCTTTTCTCTGATATTGTAATTATTCTTGTACACCTGCATCCAAATTCAAATCTTCTTTCTCATGAACTTTATGATAATCAACATCCATTCTCAGAATATCTGTTGAGGATACATCAATAACTCCATTATCATCCAAAGAGCTAATCTCAAAAAATAGCTACTGGGGAGTGAAGGTGTAGCTTTTGTTGATCTTCACGAGCTCCTTCGTCTAAAAGCTCATTCAAAATATTAGGATCATGATTCTCCTCATGGAAATTATATTGGTGTGACCAATCACCATACATATCCTTTTCTTCTTCCAATTCGTCAAACATCTGAGAGGCAACTAATATCATCAGATCATTTTCCATAACTCTACCTCTTTAACAAATTTTTCATCCTATTTGGAAGAATGTCTTGTGGTGTAATGTTAAAATCAAAGGAATTCGGCAACATATTAATAGGTTTATCAAGGAACAACAAAACATGCACCAAGGAATCACATTTGGTCTTAATTTGCTCATCTGTAAACTGATTTTTGAAAGAGCTTAAATATGATCCATGTGGTGTAATGTTAAAATCAAAGGAAGCTGGCAACATATTAATAAGATTATCAAGGAACAACAAATCATGCACCAAGGAATCAAATTTGGTCTTAATTTGCTCATCTGTAAACTGATTTTTGCAAGAGCTAAAAGCTGATCCATGGAGTGAATGCTAAGGAGACATTACATTTGAAATATACTTTCTCATATTCAGATGACCATATACCACTAGAATTTTTATAAATATTGAGGGTTTGATTAGACACCCCAAAATTATTTGCATGGGGGTGGATTATTTTATTTTGAAAAAAAGGGTCTGCCCTGTTGAAACCATTGTCTGAGAACCATATATAGTTTATAAATGAACAAAAGATCATTCATTGATAGCTAAGCCAAAAATGGTTGTTGGTTCCCCTTATCCTGCAACTTACTAGCTTGATGAACCACAACAGAGGAGGGGTCAAAAGAAGGAACAGATTGGAATTCCATCTTCTTAAGAGTGCAATGAGTAGGATCAGTTGTAAAATATGAACATACACAGGCTTCCAAAATGTTTGAACCTTGTCATTGAGAAGAAAAATGACCTAGATAATCAGCATGTTTGTGAACAGTAGCAGAACTGATATTTGTCGATCACGAAGATAATCTGGTAAAGAGA
Organism: Chamaecyparis obtusa; assembly: GCA_027943335.1. NCBI lineage: Eukaryota > Viridiplantae > Streptophyta > Pinopsida > Cupressales > Cupressaceae > Chamaecyparis > Chamaecyparis obtusa. The sequence continues at coordinate 146,774 of BSBK01000260.1, forward strand.
TCGATCAATGTCGGGTGGTATCATCAGGCACATTGTTCGAAGGTATTGATCTTTTGATGGCTCAGAGTCCATAACCTTTCTTTTCCATGTTTAAACTGTTATGTTTGGCTTGATCTTCTTTGAAGTTTTTAATACTAAACACAATTTAAATTAGTTTCATTTGATTTCTTATTATACCTAGAGGTGTTGCTACATATTTTCGTCATCATATGTGCATTTGGTCATGATTTTTCAATATTAAAGTTATTTTACCACCATCTTTAGTTATAGTAATTATATTGGCATCTATGTGTTTGTGCAGGCATATGCACATCATTCAAGCATCTTAATTGGCATGATCCAACGTTTATTTCTATGTTCTTTATTGACTATTATTTATAATTCTAAATTTTACCAATTCTTTACTTTAGTTTTTCAATTCATTTAGTGTTTGGCACTACACTTTGAGCATCCAATAGTGTAAGGGAATCTTGCATCACTCAAAAAATGCATTTTTCTTTTGTTTTTTAAGTTTCTTTAGTTATTTTAGAGCTAATGATGATACTTTCAAGGTGTAGGATAGTAAGAATTTTGAAAAGGCCAAATGTAATTACCACGTGTAGACATGAAAACTAACCATAAGAAGTGAAATTGAAAAATAAAGTGAATGGTGAACGAATCATCTCAATATCCTATATTATTTAGGAGATATTAAAGTTTCTATCTCAAAAAAAATCTTCTATAATGTTTCAAACTAAAATTTGAAGACCTTAGAAGTCTAAAAAAATGTTCAAAATTGTACAAATTGGTCTTCAAGTCACTTGGGCTTTGTAGATCTCTTCACAAGATTTTAAATGATGTACTATACTAGAAATCAGACACTTGATTCAATAGTGATTTGTTTGTGAGTTTTGTGCTACTAGAACTCAAGTTTCAAATGAAAAATATTCTTAGATAGGGAAAATAAAAGGCTGGACCATTGGGTATAAAAAAGGGAAGTTACACTTTCTACAACATTATGAGGTGGTTGGGCTGGGGACATAGATCACTTGGCAAGAGCTTCATGGGGTAAAGCGCAAGGTCACGAGGTCTAGTCTTCCTCATCTCACATGGTACTAGAGGACGTGTCACGCCAGTACACCGATCACATTAAAAAGTGTACTCAACATCCATTTTGTTATTGATGATAAAGAGGAATCAATTATGATCTTATTTTTCTATTTATATGACTTTGAAGAGTGGTCTCATGTCCTACACTTTTATTTATAGATGTTTGTACAAATTTTTAAATTAATAGATACTGACACATATAGTTACAAAAATTTAATAATAGATAACAACTTTAGTACAAAGGACTGGTTTAGATGTTTCAATTATATTGGTCCCCTCCCTTCATTTTCAAATGTTTTCACCTTTTAACCATACTGTCGTTGCATTTCAAGACAATGACCGAAGGATGACTCTGAGCATGGCCCATCATGAAATTAAAACACCTCTACTGTTTCATCTTCTTTTATGAAATTGGGTGTAGCAGAAACCATTATGACAGAAAGAAACAAAACACAGTGAGCTGACAGAGAGAAACAAAGAGTAGTACTGTGAATCTGTTCTAAAATACATGCATTCAATGAATAATGACTGACAGAACCTGCTTTTCTCCTCATTTTTGTTAGTGTTTTTTCTTGCTCACAGGCGTGCTCAGAGGATTCTCGGTGGGTGTTACTATTAAGATAGACGTAGCTATAATAATTTATTGTCCTATTTGTTTATACTATCACATATATAAGTTGTTTGGTGATAGATAGATGTGAGATCATGTAAATTATTTGTTGAGATACGACTGCAATGAACAGGTACCTTTGTAATAACACCTAGCATTTCATTAGTGGATGGCAGTCTTATTAAAATAATTTTAGAATTTTCAACTCATATTTAATTTATGGGTCTAATCTACTTTTTCAATTATCTATCAAAACATATTTTGATTTGAAATGTCAAGGAAATAAATTCACACAATTATTAGGAGAAGTTGTGTACGATAATGTTGTAGATGATTCAATCTACACTTTCTAATTAGTTGTTATGAACCAACTTAAACATAAAAAATGTTAACTTGTGAGTTAGTGTGTTGTATAGAGGGATGAACGTTAATTCACCTTGAATGAACAACAAGCTCTCATTTTAATTCACATTATCACTCAAGGAGCATTGTAGTGTGCTAGCATTGCTTTTTTAGCTTGCATCAACATCCTAGACATCACTACATGTTTGTTGTTTTGTTTTTTATCATTTGTATTCTATTCAATCGATGATGAGGGTTTAACTAAAAGAGATTATTCTTTACCTAGTGGACTCCTAATGATGTTTATTGACAACACCTCGTGTAGGTAGCATTTTCCAAATATTAGTCCACAAATAGATTTTAGACATCATTTTTTATGCAAGCATTTCAATGCGTAGATTTAGATCTATCAATAGAGTTTAGATTGGCAAACACAAAACTTATCCTCAATGATAGAAAAATAATTTGTTGATACAAAGATCGTGACATTATGTCTTCTAAGGTTCTAACTAATTACTAGTGATACCTACAAGAGGGAATATTATTGGACATAGAGAAAAGTATAATTGTTTTTATTTATTTAAACTTAAGCTTGTTCTTCAATAGCATTATTAGTTCCCACTTGTTAATTATGCTTAATTAATTAATTGTCTGGCTAATAGTTTGTATACTCTCTACACTCATTTAAAATATTTTTTTGTTTCCTTTTCATTTTGGTAAATTTTTTTAATCCTACACCCCATTAGCTTCGGCGTTAATTTTTATTTACCTTTTTTAGATATCATATTGATGTAGAGCATCTATCAACATTCATTCTAGAACTCCAAATCAAACATTAAGTCCAATCAGAAATACAACATCTTTATCTGTTTAGAGGCATATTCATTCATCAATATAACTTGTTCCACAATCAGTCAATCAAAATTCCAATCATAAATCCTCTCCTAGGATCCAATCTCAAACCAATCACATTCTTAAGACAACATAAACTCACAACTCAATCATTCCATCATCCTATCCTATCATTAGGATCATATATCCAAGCATCATCTTTTCCCCAAAGCATCCTGCAATCAATTAGTTCATTAGCGTGAAGAACCATCAGCCCATCATTATCTCACCCTTCATATAACCCTTCAGTAGAGCAACCTTCCACATCCAAGCTCCTGCATACAAGAAATCTATTCCATACACACATCCTTGTTATCATTTAATAACCCTTTGTCACCATCATTCAAGAAATAACAAGTGTTAGCCCTTTTTACACTATCCCATTAATCATCCCTGCATTCAACATTAGTCCTTTACCTTGTCCATTCAATTCCATCCTTCTGATCAACAAACTTAACCTTGATCTCTGCCTTACCTGCAGCATTCATCATATTGTCAACAATCCACTTCTGTCTACTACACACATTAGTCCTTAGACAAAACAAAGGTCATTGTCCCAATCAGAACCCTATAACCATAGAAACTTAACAACATTCATTTACTCTATCCTCCATAATAGAATCCCTTCTGTTATCTACATCCCAAACATTAATACTGTCCAGAATAACATGTACCAACATTAGATCATTCACATCACCTTGTCACTATGACTTATGGTAACATAGTTATATCTGTTTACACATGAAAAATCTTCTCAATCAATACCCCATGCTTCGCTTGTAAGGTTAACTTCAAATAATCAAAGGGAACCTTTCATTTTTGTGACTGTTATTATCAGTTTTGATAGTAGTCCACTCTGCACCAAATAACTTTCACACCAGATACAATTTGGATAATCTCTCCGGTCAGAGTGTGGAGAAATAGGTTTTATCCAACATATAAAAAATGGAGAAAGATCCAACGGTTCAATAAAGAATAATCCCCCCGTACAGTGACTGAAATTTACTGTCAAACAAAAATCAGACAATACCATGTTACAGATGCTAGGGCATCAAATTACCCTTTCCATACAAAACCATTAAATCCCAAACTAGTAGAATTTCAAATTAATTTGAATCTACTTTCAAACAAGGAAAAAATAAGATTTTTCCAATGGTGAAACCTTGAGATATTTACAAATCCTCGTGACAAACTCTGCAATGGAGGGTTTCAGGCAGTTTTTAGAAAGTGCAATGGATCTCTCATTACAAACAACGGTACATGCTATAATTTGATTCAAAACAAATAAGACTCATTGATATTTCCTTCCAAATACCTTTTCATGGTTATTCAATCCATTTTGCTAATGAGAAATGCCCTGTAACAGACCAAAACCGTGATTGTCCACAAGGAATGAATAGAAACTTTGAACAAACATTATTTTATTCATTGATCTCCTACAACTAATACATTACAATTATTCTCCAATGCATTGTCCTTCCTTCCCATGAGTTCACCAATCATCACTTTGGGGGATTACAATAAAAAAACCATCTATCTACATGAGTGTCCTCAGATCTGAAAAGAGAGTCAGGGTTATCTAGTTTGGATCTTTAGATCTCACATCCTAACTTGCCTTCCTTGCCTTCAATTCGACCACTATTCATCATTTATAATGTTCCATGACAGTTTGGAACTGTTTTCAACCACCTTGAACTGACTATCCACCCCATGACAACTTTTAGTGCAACATTTTGCAAAGTTGAAACTTTTTAGCAATTTTGCATTTTTACTTACCAATGACTTGTAACTTTACATTAACCCTCCAAATACATTTAAATGGACTTAAAGTGACCTTTGACAACACATTTAACCCCTTCATGGGTACATTTACAAGATTTGACCATATTGACCTTTCAGGACCTTAGTATGACAACTTGAAAATTTTCATTACATTGCTTTATCAAATACATCAAAATGACTTTGAATAAATCTTTGTACATCAAGAATGACTCAAGAACTCTTAATATTTCATATTGAAACCCTAGTATGCTTGTGTGTTTAGGTGCTCCTGCACCACATATTTTATAAATTAAAAAATAATAATAGTTCTATTTCTCCTATTTTAGCCTTATTAGGATTTTTGTATTGTGCTTTTATACCAAAACCTTATCATAATCCTAGTTTCCCTCAAAGAAGTCATTGTCTTAATCCTAGACATTTGGCTTTGAATTTAGTTGATCATGAGATATCTATTAGCATGATGGATACCAATCATAATGAGAAGATTGATCCTTCACAAGGTGGACTTGGAATAAATAGATAGGTGACTTTTCTTTTGTTGTATGATTACTATCTCATTAGATTGTCGATTTTGCTAGTGTTTCTTCTCCTATATAGTTGATTGATTCTTTATGCAAGTTATTGTTTGTTAGTCTCTTTGGTAGAGATAATTCAAGATATTAGTGCTAAGGTTATCTCTTCAAATTCTTTGTATGGTGTATATTCCTCATGTCACACCTAACCATCTACTTCAACTATCACTTCTACTTTTGAGAGTTCTTGTGCTATCCCTACTAGTATGATACCTAGTCATTATGTTCCTTCATATAGTCCATCTATTAAGAATATGGACATATATTTGAGGAGAGTTTATAGAAGTTGTAATAATAAGAAATTGAATATCATTAGTTTTTCATTCAAACACTTTACATATTTATAGGATTCCAAAATCCTATTTTTAAGAGAACCTCCTAAACTACTTTCCTTATTATGTTGAGTTGTTTTAACAACTCAATATATGACCACTAACCAAATAACCTATTAAAAAAATTATATGACTAATAATAATATTAAGTTGTTGAACAACTTAATATTATTATGACACTCATTTATCACCACCCACATATTCTCTTATTTATATTACCTATGTGAAAATTGATTCCCAACACCCCCCCTTAGTGTGAACATGGAGTGAAAGTACATCACAATATTAGATGACCTTACATAGTAACTCACTAGACATTGTATGATAAGAGTAGGGACATACACATCTACTCATATCAACCAATAGTGGAACTGGCCTCACTACGCTTAGTTCTTTTGTCCAAGGATAGGGACTAACACACCTATCCATGTAACCAATTATAGGGAATAACACATATATCCAAGGTCTTACATCAATTTTGGATAGGGACTAACATATCTATCCAAAAACAAGAGGTTATGAATAGGAACCCACACTTCTACTCACAACTATTATGATTGGGGACAAACACATCTAATCATAATTACCCAACAAATGTGACTGGGAAAAAACACTTCCAATTATTGGCATTTGATGAAGGTCATATGTGTTTTGGTCACATTAGTATGTTGTGGTGTTTTCATTGCTGGCAACATGTGTTTATGTCAAGCAAACAAAATTTTGGATGGTTTTGAAGGATCGGATTGAAGAATGACTAAGTGTTCAGTCAACCGATGATAATGCACAAAGAAAGAAACAATGAATTATTTCTAGAGAAGATGATTGAGTTAAGGTGTGTGATCATAGAGTTAACATCTAAAAAGGTATACCTATCTATTCCTACGATTGTGTCAATTATTTTAAAGTATTATGAAATTTATTGAAGATTGAAGTGAAACTGGCAGTTAGAATAGTGACCGGTAGACACAGTTGTGTTGGCATTAAGCAGAATTGCCACTAGTGACAACACTTATTTGTGTTCACAGTGCAAACCGAGCAAACAGTGCAAACCGAGCAAACAGTGCAAACCGAGCAGACAGTGCAAACCGAGCAGACAGTGCAAACCGAGCAGACAGTGCAAACCGAGAAAATAGTGCAAACCGAGAAAACAGTGCAAACCGAGCAAACAGTGCAAACCGAGCAGACAGTGCAAACCGAGCAAGTTAGTACAAACCGAACAGGACAGTGTAAACCAAGTAACATCATGTCTACCGAGTCACCAGTATTTACCGAGTTCAAAACCTACCGAGTGATCAGTATGAACCATGCCTTCACTTCTACTGAGTGCATGACGATGCCGAGTAATGCAGTGGACGCCGAGTATCAGAAAGTCACCGAGTCAGTTTACAGGAACCGTGTAACCATACTTGGGCCGACTTAGTAGCACTTATGTTTATTGGTCAAGCCGACTATGTAATTATAATTGTAATTAATTGTTTAAGACTTGTATATAAACAATGTTGTAAAAATGTCAAGATGTATGAATGAAGAATATATGTGAAAGAGAAAGAAAGGCAGAGATAAGCGAATTACAGAAGGCTTCAGCAGTATAAGGAACAGCAAAGACAAATTCATCACAGAAGGTGATCAGTACATCAGTGAATCTCAATCGGCAATCCAGTTGCAAAGCAAGAGATCTACTGTTTCATCCTAACAGGTGAATCAGTACTAAATCCTTTAACCGGGTAGACTTAACAGTCTTTTGTGAAATCTCTTTACCGAGTGCATACTTCATTGTATGTTTTGTAAATCCTTTAACAGGGTGGATTTAGCAATCCTTATTGCTCCTAACAGGGCAGATCATCAGAAGTGATCAAATTGTAAGCCTTAACCGGCCAACTTTATTCTGCAGTATTAAAGCTTTGTGGGTTTCATCCCCACCCCAGTTTTACTTTCTTTTGGAAGGTTTCTGGGTAACCAAATCTTTGTGTCATTATTGTGAATGCTTTTAAAGTTTCATGCTTTCTATATGCAAAAGGTTAAAGTGAATTACATGTTAATACATCTGTAATTAGAAGAAAATTTGGAGTTACTGATTCACCCCTCCCCTCTCAGTAACTCGGTTAATTCCTGAATATTTCCAACAAGTTGGTTAGATCGGTGTTGTGGTTAAATGTTTATGTCGGGCCAACATATTTTCGGGTTTTAATGTTTTAAGCCAACATCAAAGATGTTTAATTTTTATTTTGACGTGCTCGCTCTGAATGATAAGTTAGATTTGAGCTTTAGATAAATGAGAGGGGGGTGAATCAGTTAGTTCCAGTTATCCTACAGTCCCAAATCTCCCAGATGTATATATTCAAACTTTTCAAACAAATTATCAACTCAGTAAGCTATCAACAATAACTTTCTCTTCATCTACCGATTGACAGTCAATTCAATACTATGTTTACCGATCAGACTAAATATGAAATGTGTAAAGTAAAATAACAATCCAATCGCATAAAATACATATAACACATAGATTTTTAACGTGGAAACCCCATTAGGGGAAAAACCACTGGGACCGGTAACCCAAAATAATTCTCTTCTGAAGTGAGCTCACTTAGGAGCCAACCATGTCAAAGGTTACAAAACACACTGTGAGGTGTGACTTGGTTAGAGGATTTATCACTAACAGTTCTCCCTTGACCAGCATTCACTATGAGGTCAACAAGAAAACAATCAACATTCATTGAATTTCATATTGAAATAAAAAAAGATTGTTAAGTCCCCTCGGTTAAGAGATTTTGCTGTAACAATGGTTAAACTGATATAGTAGTGATTTGATTTAAATAGAACTAATATTTGTATATTTTTAGATCTATGCTAAGCTCAATATACCTCCTTTGATCAATATTCAATTCAATTCTTCATATCCTCCAACTTGTTTAGCTCGATGAATAATAACCTAATGCTCGGTAATGCATGTAGTTCAACTCGGTTCTGTTTGTAACCAGTTTGATCAGTGGTGCATGAAAATAGTCCTTTCATGTGAATTCTCCTGCCATGTCAATAAGCTCCAAACTTAATAATGAATCTCATGTCTCTTTAAATAGACTTCATAAACCATTTTCTTATCATCTGTTAGATTTTGCCTCTTAATCTCCATCATTCCTTTTTCCACTTCAAGCTTTCTCGGCAAATTTGTCTATAACACGTTTCATCTTTCTCCATTAGATCAATCTTAAATTTTGTCAGTCATTAGATCATCATAAAAAACTTTATCTTTACCTTGGAATCATAAGCAATCGTCCAGCTCATCAATTCAGCCGATTGTTATAAACTTTATTTGTTTCTCTCACTCGGTCAATACATAATGTGTCGGTGATAACTAACTCAGTTATTATTGTTACTCGGTATACACTACACTAGCTCGATGTATATATAATTCTTCAATTACTGACCACATAAACTTGTTCAGTTATGATCTTCAATACATAACAAATTCATGTAATACAATCAAGTCAACAAAATAATTCCATAGAATCATCAATAAGTTACCCAATGTATAACTTACTCATATCTTCGATATCCATCTCATCTTCATGTAGATATCTCATTCCTTTACCATTTTCTTCTTCATATATTTTTAAATATCATGATAAGTATAGTCAAAACTAGTTGACATCAATGACAATATATTGACTAATTTAATTGCCTTACATATCACTTTAGTAGCTCGGTGATCTCTAATTGTAGTTTTTCACTTGTCCATTCATTTCATCAAGTTATTCAATCAATTGTAGGTTGTCAATCTCTCTCTTTGGCATTGATGGCAACACAAATGTGAAATATGCCATAGAATACCAAACATTTGTACTACAACTCCTTAGATAATGTCGTAGCTCGGTAAGCTCTCCCTATCTTGTATATTTTATATGTTTAATCACTACACAACATTTCATGCAAAGTCTCCCTGCAGATTTGATCTTTTGCAAAACTAGATTCCATCCCGATTAGGAGCTATCATCTGATTTCCACAAACCGCTACTCAAGAACACTGCCTCAATACTGCTTCCACCAAAATGATCATAACTTCCATGAATCAATGAATTACTGTCTGCGCTCTTAACCATAGACATATGACATATCAAAGAGTATAACCTCAACATCGCATAGCTCCAACTACAATAACCCACATGCACTAATCCAAACATTGTCTGCTTCTCTACAAATCTTCGGTAAATCACCGTGTTGACATCAATGACAATCATAGTCATGAATGCAACAACAACTGCTATAGAATGTCTGCCAAACATTTAGCATTCATTCCTAAAAATCTCCCCCATTGGCATTGATGGCAACAGAGATGAAAAACATCCAATGTTCCAAAAATCCAATACTACAACACTGCTTCTTCAAATGCTCTTCATCAATCAAATCTTGCTTCGTTATCCTATTCAATTCTCTCCAATAGATGTCTCATATTGTTTTTCATGCATACTTCTCCCCCATTGACATCAATGACAGAAATTCCATCACTATGTCAACAACAACTCAATGCCAAAAGACACTTTTCAGAAAATACATTTACTAGAGTCCTCATGACTCAACTCAGATACACATACTCCCCCATAGAGGAAGTACCAACATCTAGTCTAGAAGAAAGATAAGGCTCATATACCACTGGAAGGATGCAACCAATTGCATCACTTCTCAAAAGTAGGCTGGGGCATAACCCCAAGCATACCTCTCAGATACTCAAATGCATCCTTAGGAAAAGGCTTTGTGAATATATCTGCTATCTGCTCCTTTGTACTTATGTACTCAAGTCTGACTTCTTTCTCAACAACTTTCTCTCTTACAACATGATACTTAATCTCTATATGCTTTGTCTTAGAATGTAATACATGATTCTTAGACATACTAACTGTACTGGTGTTATCACAATGTATAACAACATGTTCAACAAATTTTATTCCAATATCCTTCAACATTTGCTTCATCCAAATTATCTAGTTATAATTGTTTGTTGCTGCTACATATTCTGCTTCTGCTGTGCTTTGTGAGATACAATTATGCTTCTTGCTTAGCCAAGAAACTAATCTTCCTCCAAGGAAAAATGCTCCACCACTGGTGCTTTTCTTATCATCAATATTGCCTCCCCAATCAGCATCTGTATATGCACATAGGGTAAAATCATCAGATTTTTCATACCATAGTCCATAGTCCATTGTGCCTCTTAAATATCTCAGTATACTCTTTACTGCTTCATAATGTGATTCTCTAGGGTCAGCTTGAAATCTTGCTACAATTCCAACTGAATGTGCTATATCAGATCTTGTATGAGTCAAATACTGCAATCCTCCAATCATAGATCTGTATTTTTTCTGTTCTACTGCAGGAGTCTCATCTGTGCTAGATAACTTATGTCTGGTCACCATAGGTGTCCCAACTAATTTATGATCCTCCATTCCAAATCTTTTCAACAAGTCATTCAAGTACTTTGTTTGACTTACAAAGATACCATCATTATTTTGTGTTATCTGTAATCCAAAAAAGTATTTAATCTCACCAATCATACTCATTTCAAATTCAGTCTTCATTTCATCAGCAAATTTATCACTAGCTTCATCTTCTCCTCCAAAGATAATATTATCAACAAAAATAACTATAACTAACAAACCATTTTCAATTTCTTTTGTGTACAGATTGCTATCAGTTGTTCCTTTTATAAATCCCAACTTTAACAAATACTTATCCAGTCTTGCATACCAAGTTCTAGGTGCTTGTTTGAGTCCATATAAAGCTTTCTTCAATTTACATACCATGTCTCCTTCTTGAGTTAAAGGAAAACTTTCAAGCTGCTCAATGTAGACTTCTTCTTCCAATTCTCCATTCAGAAATGTTGACTTCACATCCATCTGATATACTTTGAATTTCTTGTAAGCTGCATAAGCCAAAAACATTCTTACTGCTTCAATTCTTGCAATAGGTACAAAATTTTCTTCATAGTCAATTCCTTATTGTTGTGTGTAACCGTTACATACAAATCTTGCTTTGTTTCTTACTATTCCTTGTTCATTCATCTTATTTCTGAATACCCATTTAGTTCCAATAACATTCTTGTCTTTAGGTCTAGGGACCAATTCCCATTTCTTGTTCTTTTCAATCTGATCTAGTTCTTCTTTCATAGCATTAGTCCAACTTTCATCTTCACAAGCTTCATTAGTAGTCTTAGGTTCAATTTGAGAAATCAAACATAACTATTCTTGTGCCTTATTTTGAGTCAGAACTCCTCTTTTGATGCTCCCAATAATCTATTCAAAAGGATGATTCCTTAACAAACTCTTGCTAGGTGTCACTGTCTCAGATCTCTCTTCAGATGTAGGTTCTTCAATAACTTCGCTATGGCTTTCATTCAACAAATCACTGTCAGTTTCATAAAACAATTCAGTAGTTCTAGTATTAGGTTTAGGATGAGCTTCTTTATCAAATTCATAATCAAGCATTCTTTCCTGAATTTTGAACTTTTCATCAACTTTAACATTTGCGCTTTCAACAATAGGCTTAGTTCTTTTATTGAAACATCTATATGCTTTTCTTTTCAAAGAATATCTAAGAAATATACCTTCATCACTTCTAGGATCAAACTTTCCAATATCATCATTTCTCTTTATATAACATTTGCTTCCAAAAATTTTAAAATACTTAACTGAGGGTGCATATCCAAACCATAATTCATAAGGTGTCTTTTCTGTGTCTGCTCTGATTTGTACTCTGTTCATTGTATACACTGTTGTGTTCAGTGCTTCTCTCTAGAATATCTTTGCCAAATCATTTTCAAACAACATAGCTCTCATTGCTTCAGTCACTGATGTGTTTCTTCTTTCTACAATGCCATTTTGTTCAAGTGTTCTAGGGGCTAAATATTGTCTTTTAATGCCATTTTCTTCACAAAAGTTGTTAAACTCTCTAGAAGTAAATTCTCCACCTCTATTAGATCTCAAACATTTAATATTCATTCTAGATTCATTCTCAACTTTATTCTTAACAATCTTAAACTTATCAAATGCTTCAATTTTTTTTTTAAGAAATGCAATCCACATCATTCTTGTAAAGTCATCAACAAGAATCATAAAATACCTTTCTCCATAGAATCCTCTAGTCCTAGTAGGACCGTTCAAATATGTATGAACAATCTCCAGCTTCTCTGTAGATGTAAACTTCTTACTAGGAAAAGAACTTCTCTTTTGTTTAGCCATTACACATTCTTTGCAAATCATGTTAGTAGGCTTCATAATTTTAGGTAAATCTCTTACTGCAAGTGTAGTACTTACTTTCACAATGTTATCAAAGTTTATATGACAAAACCTTCTATGCCATAACCAACTATCATCAATCTTTGTAATGAAACGTGTCATCTCAGTAGGATTCAACTGAAATACATTACCTCTGGTTCTTGATCCAGTTCCAATCAGATTTCCATCTTTATCTTTTATCACACAAGTTTTCTCAGTAAACCAAACTTGATATCCCTTATCAACTAACTATCCAACACTCAAAAGATTATGTTTCAATCCATCCACAAAATAAACATCATCAGTATTAGTCTTTCCATCAAGAGTAATAGATCATATACCTTTAATCAAACAAGGTGCATTGTTTCTAACTCTAACAAATCCTCCATCATATTCATTCAACTTTATAAAAAATTTCATGTCTCTAGTCATATGATGTGAACAACCACTATCTATAATCCAATCAGCTTTCTTTTCAACTTGAGAAACTAAGGCTTTTTCTTCCTTAACATCAGTTTCAAGATTTTCTTCTTTAATTGCTACAAATCCTATGTCATCATTATTTTCAGTATCACTTTCACTTAAAGTTCTTTTTATACTATCTTCAAGATCTTCATCATTAGCATAATAACATTCCTTAGATCTTCTAGGTTTGAAATTGCTTCTATACTTTTTTAACTCTCTTAGGACATTTAGATGCAAAATGACCATATTCTTGACAAGTCCAACATTTAAATATTTTCTTACCGTCTGGTTCTCTTTTCACAAGAAAGGCAATACCTTCTTCAATCTTCTTGTCTTCCTCATTTCTAGATCTGCTACTACCAGCATAATCTCCGCTCACACTGATGCTTCTTAACAAAGTAGGGAAAACACTAAGAGCACTGAATGTTGTCTCCATTCTAGGTAAGTTTCCTGATAATCTCAGGTTCATTTCTGCTGCTTCCAATCTTCCAAGAAGAGTCTCTCTTGTAAAGTTTGTTGTACAAGGTATCACTTGTTCAATCATCTATGTTGTCTGCTTAAATACGGGATTCATTGTCCTCAGAATTTTCCATATCACTTCATTCTCTGTCTTTGTTCCTCCACAAGATTTTATTCCTGTAATAATCTTTGACATTCTACCAATATAACTTCTAATAGATTCATCTTCCAACATTCTTATATCTTCAAATGCACATATCCAATTATGTAATCTAACTCTTTTTGCATGTTCATCACCTTCAAAAGTAGAGTGTAAAGCATTCCAAATTTCATGAAATTTTTTCAAATATTTTACCTGACTGTACGCATTCTCCGGAAGTGCTGTCAAAAGTGCTTCTCTTGCAAGTATGTTACACATGAATAGATCTCTCTCTTCCATAGTACATGTTTCAAGATTGTCCTCTTCAATGATAGTCTTATTATTCTTTGTAATCAACAATAACCCAGTCCTAAACATAATAGGTGTGTCTTCATCTTTTCTTTCCAGCTGTCAAAATTTACTCCATCAAACTTAGGGTTTTCTTTCCTGAAATTTTCCATGGATCTCCTTAAGCTGTTAAACTTCTTTTTCAAGGACCTGCCGCTCTGATACCAATTGTTAGAAAGTAAATTCCACCAAGATAACTGCGAAGGGGGGGGGGTGTGGATCAATTATCAGATAATTATAACTTTTATCATCTTTAACAACATTAAACCATATAAGCAATATAATTACCAACCATGGAAAGATATTCATACACAATAACACAATGACACAAGATATGTTGACTAGGGAACCTCTTGATCAAAGAGTAAACCCCGGTGGGAATGATGCCCACAAAAGATGCACTAATATGAATATTCCTTGTGAGAGGATGGACTCTGTTAGGAGTTTTTTAAAATACATTCAGTACATATGAATCCTTGTTAGGAGATTTTGAATCCCTGTTAAAAGATTCTAACCCTGTTAAGAGTTATGGAAGACAGAAGGACCCACTGCCCAAACAGCTTTAGGGTAAGAACACTGAACTTACTGTCCAAATAATATTTTCATTAATCAATAGAATAATATGTTACCTCTTCTTTGACTGTGCCAAACTGCACTCACTGTTACATCAGATCTCAATTTTAGATCTTTGTACTTTGCATGTCTTCCTTCACAAATTCACTTTCATACTCAGCTCTTTTCTTCACTTCATGCATACAACATCACAACCACTGCTACCATATCATAATTAAACACTTTTCACATTATAAATACATTACAACAAGGAAATGCATTCCTTCCTTTATACCACACTCAAATAATTACAAATGAGTCGGCATACAATTACAAAATAAAAGTTTTCCAACGCTACACCAAAATTACACAAAACTATCAGCTTCCAAATACAATAAATCTTCACTTGTGTGACCTTGAAGTCTGCACTATCATCCATGTTACTATCAATGTGTCTTCAACTTCCCTTTAACTGCACAAAACTAGATTCCATCCTGATTAGGAGATATCATCTGATTTCCACAAACCGCTACTCAGGAACACTACCTGAATACTGCTTCCACCAAAATGATCATAACTTCCATGAATCAATGAATTACTATATACACTCTTAACCATAAACATATGACATATGAAAGAGTATAACCTCAAAATCGCATAGCTCCAACTGCAATAACCCATGTGCGCTAATCCAAACTATGTCTGCTTCTCTACAAGTCTTCGGTAAATCACTGTGTTGACATCAATGACAATCATAGTCATGAATGCAACAAAAACTACTACAGAATGTCTACCAAACATTTAGCATTCATTCCTAACAAATATATCTGCAAGTTATTCTTTTGATTTCAGAAACTCTAGTTTCACTTTCTTTACTTGCACTTGTTCTCTCAAGTAATGATACTTAATAGATACGTGCTTTGTATTTGCATGCATCACCGAATTCTTAGAAATGTTTATAGCACTTGTATTATCACAATATATAATCACTGGATCAGTGATCTCTTCATTCATTCCTTCCAAAATTTGTTTTATCCATGCAATGTTTGAACAATTAGTAGCAACAACAACATATTCTGCTTCGGTAGTAGACTGAGAAATACATGATTGTTTCTTTCTTGTCTAAGTAACTAATCTTTCACCCAAAAAGAATTCTCCACCAGTAGTTCTCTTTCGGTCATCAATATTCCCAACCCAATCTACATCGGTGTAAACTTGTAGTTCAAAATTTCCCTCTTTCTTGTACCATAAACTATAATTCTCTGTATTTTTCAAGTATCTCAGAATCCTCTTAACAAAAGTTATATGTGATTCCTTAGGATTAGCAGAAAATCTTGCTACAATCCCAACAACATGTGCAATATCTGGTCTACTATGCACAACATACATCAATTTTTCAATCATTGATCTATATAGTGTTTGATTTACCTCGATTGACTAATCATCCTTTGTTAATTTACATCCTATGACCATCGGTGTACCTACCGGTTTTGAATCTTCCATTCCAAAGGTCTTCAACACTTCTTTGATATATACTTTGATTGTGTTATGAATATCCCTTCATTTTGTTGTAGAATTTGCAAACCTAGAAAGAATTTAATCTCTCCAAACATTGACATTTCAAATTCCTTTCTCATTTCATCAGAAAATGATTTGCATATATTATCATGACCTCCAAATATGATATCATCAACAAAAATTTTAGCAATAAGAATTTTGTCATCAATTTCACCTTTCAAATACACATTTCTATTGTCACTTGTTCTAAAAAATCCAATACTGATAAGATATGAATGCAGTCTCTCATACCATGCTCTCGGTGCTTGTTTCAGTCCATACAATGCTTTGTGCAACTTACATACTATGTTTTTCTGATTCAGATCAACAAAACCTTCAGGTTGTTCAATGTAAACCTCTTCCTCAAGTATCCCATTCAAAAATGCAGATTTAACATACATTTGATATACTTTTAATCCCTTGTAGTCAACATATGCAAGTAATATTCTAACTCCTTCAAGTCTTGCAACTCGTGCAAAGTCTCACCATAATCAATTCGTTCTTCTTGTGCATACCCTTTGCATACAAGTCTTTCTTTGTTCCTAGTAAATTCACCATTCTCATTCAACTTGTTTCTAAATATCCATTTGGTTCCAATAACATTTTTATCATTCGGTCTCGGTACCAATTTCCATGTTTTGTTCTTCAGTATTTTCTCAATTTCCTCATTTATTTCTTTAATCCATTCATCATTCTCAAGTGCATCTCTAACATTTTTAGGTTCAAATTCACAAAATAAACATGTGTTTTGTCTCAACTTCATGTCATCATGCCAGCTTGCTTGTCACCAATAATCTAATTTTATGCATGGTGTCTTCTCACAAATTTTGCTAACACTTGTTCTCTTCTTTGTTCATCATTCGGTGTAGGATCAATCTTCCTCAGTATCTACTTCCCGATTCTTGGTATCTATAGGTTGATGCTCGGTGTCTTTATCTTGTTGCTTGGTAGCCTCAACCTATGTCTTGGGTAGAATGTCAAGTTGCTCAATGAATGTATATCTACCATAATCTTTTGGTTCCTTTATGCTTTCTTCATCTTTTTTCTTAGCAAACTCATCAACTCTCACATTTGTACTTTCAATCATTTTGTTAGAAACCTTATTCAAACATTTGTAAGCTTTACTTTTAGTAGAGTATCCTAAAAATATTCCTTCATCACCTTTAGAATCAAATTTCCATTTATATCATCTTTTAGAATGTAACATCTACTTCCAAATATTCTGAAATAACTTACATTAGGTGTGTACCCAAACCATAACTCATAAGGTTTATTGTTTGAATCTTTCTTCAGTTGTACTTAGTTCAATGTGTATACAACAATGCTAATAGCTTCTCACCAGTACATTTGTGCAACACCTTTCTCAATCATCAATGTTCTAGCACAATCAACTATGGATCTATTCATCCTTTCAACAATTCCATTCTGTTGTGTGGTCTTAGTGCACAAACTTGTCTTTTAATTCCATGCTCATTAAAAAAGTTAGTGAACTCATCAGAAATAAACTCACCTCCTCTATCAGATCTTAAGCATTTTAAATCTTTTTCACTTTCTTTTTCCACTTTAGCTTTATACCATTTAAACATCTTGAAGGCTTCATAGTTATCTTTCAAAAACATTATTGTCATCATCCTAGAGTAGTCATCAACAAATAAAATAAAATATCTATCACCATAATAACTCTAAGTTCTCATAGGACCACATAATTTGGTGTGAACCAACTCCAAAATAGATTTAGATGAATAGGTCTTGCTCTTAAAACTAGATTTTGACATTTTTCCCATTTGACATTTTTTGCACATGACATGGTCAGGTTTAGATAAGCTCAGTAAACCTCTAACTTTTCTTTTCTTACTGATCTTAACCATGTTGTCAAAATTCGCATGACAACCTTTTGTGCCACAACTACACATCTTCAGTTCTAGCCATTAAAAAAGAAGTTTTAGCATTGTCAAGATATAATATATTACATTTATATTGTTCACCAGTACTGACCAAATTTCCAGTCTCATCAAAAATTTTCACCTTTCTGTTTTCAAATGCAACTCAGTGACCTGATTTATTTAGTTGTGCTACACTCAAAAAATTATAGTTAAGTCCCTTCACCCAATATGCATTCTCACATCTAATCTTATTGTTCAACAAGATAGATCCCTTTCCTTTTACTAGAGAAGGTGTATCATTCCCCATTTTAATAGATCCTCCATTATAATGTTCAAGGTATTCAAATATTTCTTCATCACCAGTCATATGATGAGTAAAGACACTATCAATAATCCATGTATCATTCTTGCTAACTTTAGAAATAAGTGTTGTTTCAACATACCTTTCTTCTTCTTCTGAATCTTCTTTCAGAGCTACAAATACCACCGCAATGTCTTCATCAGTGTCGGTGTCGGTGTCATCATCATCTTCAAAAAGGTAACATGCTTTTTTGTCTTTGTCTTTGTAGTCTCTGTTACTTCTTTTGTCATACTGTCAGTTTCCTCTATGATCTCAGTTATCCCTTATGTTAAACTTTCTATCACCAGATGGTTCAATGTATTTGTCATCATCTTTTCGGTTAGGACACCTAGCTACAATGTGACCGATCTCTTTACAATTAAAAAATACCAAAGGTAGTTTCCACTTGTATCTTCCTTTACCTTTTTGCAGTCTCCTAGCCATTAGTGCTTCAAGTTCATCAAGTTCATCCTCATCACTGTCACTGTCACTCTCATTTCTTATCACATGTTTACTGCTTAATTTTCCAATTTTCAAAGATGAAAAAAATGCAGAATCAACATTTGGTACAATACTGTTATCATAGTTATTCAACTTGTTGGTTCCTGAAAAGGATTTTACACTTAGAGAGACACCAGTATACCTTGGATAGATTTTGAGGAGGGGTTAGTTCCAAATGTGGAGAGATCTGTAGGCAACTAGACCAACTATAGGAACAAGATGCCCTCTGCATTTTTTGCTGTGCAAAACCAAGGCAAGTGCACCTAATCTAGTAACATATAACACTTTTACAAATTTAAACTGGATTCAAAAAAGCAGATGGGATGATGAGAAAATACTAAATGATAACCAGTCATTCATTAATTCTCAATCACCATGATGAACATACGACCCTATAACCTTAGTATTTTAAAATACTTGGGATTGGTTATGATTAACACTTGAGGGATATAAGAAGACCACATCAAAAACATATCACTATAGAATATACTTATTCCTGACCAGTACCTTATCCATTGGGAAAAATCTCTAATATACTGTAGAATACAGAAACCAACTACTATTCTTCATCATAGATCCAAGCCATAAACACAAATACCCAAACCCATACTACTTACAGAAATCCTTGCGTAAACCAAATGAATATATGTTTCATCCAGAATATCATTTAAGCTAATCCTAGATCAGAACTAAGGACTGACAACATATACACAGATAACTCTATGTAGTGAGTCAGAAAACCCAAAATTCATAAGACCAACATACAAGAGAGAAATAAGACTGGATATTAGTATTATGTATGTGTATTCATGCCTCTATATACACCTTTCTTCAAGATTCAAAACCACTGAGATAATTTGCAAAAGATCAAAATTTTCCCTTTCATACAATAATATTGTCTAATAAAAATCTGTTACACCCTAGACTGAGAATAAATCATCAGCCGATATTCTGAAACCAAGAAGAGACTAGACCTAGACCTCTCACTCAACCAAAAGATGACTTCTTAAATGATCTTGGAAATCCTTATAAAGGACTGCAAAAAGCTTGGGATCATTTTGGGCAAAATTAGGGTTTCCAACAATATAAAATCAACCAGATACAACATGAAATGAAAGCAGATAGGAAATCATAAAAACCCGGGAAGGATCAGATCAAATCTAATTTACAATATTTGGGTTTCATCATCACAAGCCAACTACGGTTACAAATTCAAAAGCTTCTTGTTGTAGACAATAGTTTAATGCCAGAACAGTCTTAGCAATTTTTTGTGTATCAAGGCATGGAAATTTCTGAAAACCATCATACCCTAGTCGCCCTTCTCAAGATATCAGTCCTCTACATTAAAATAGCATGGCACTTTAGGAAAATAAATCAGATCATGACGGCTACCTGACACCTTACTCATAAATTTCATCTGTAACCATCCTTGGAACAAAAAAATTTTGATTCGATTCATGTTTCTGGCTCACTGACTTCAATCCTATTAAAAATAACCCTTTAAACAATTCAAAAATCAAGCCACAATAGTTAATCAATAAGTTTAAAACATGGTCGTTGATCTCCACTCTTCTGGGCACATTGTGCAGTTCTTATAAATATAAAAAAATAGTCAACTAAGGGTTTGAAAATTACTTTACACGTCACCCTCCTCAACAAACAATAAAAAATGAGCAACTCAACATTACCTGGCACTGAGGACCCACCGCCTCATTTGACCTTCATCAAACAAAATTGGATGGTTTTCACAATCCCATGATCATTATCCTTCAAGCAGTTTATGTTTGAGGTATCACAATCACCGTTGGACTAGATCATACCTACATTTCATTTACCTTTAATCGTGGCAATTCCTTTAACCTTACATCATTTAGAGATCACATGACCAAAGGCCCTCTCAAGATCTCTGAACTTTTGTCTTAACCAGGGTTTGATCATGAGAATGAGTGACTAAGGAAAATATTGTAATCTTTGAATACTTGTCTTAACCCAGGCTTTATCTGGCGAACTGGTGACAAAGGACAATCTCTTAATTGTTGAACATTTGTCTTGACCATGATTATTTCTTGAGATCCAATGACTAAGGCAGTCTCGTAATCGCTAGATGTTTTACTTAACTCAGTAAAGATCATGAGATTCAATGACAACCCTCGATCTTGTCTTCCATCAACGGTTGTTGCTTAATCATTGAATGCATCATGAATTAGCCATTTCATTACAAGACTTCGAGATAACACATTTCTTAACCACTCACCAGATCGCTAGATGCTAGATAATTAATTGCCAACTTCATGAGATTTAGAGACAAGCCAAAATAGTTAAGCCCACCAGATCTCAAGATGTTAAAAACTTAACATCAAACATTGTGAGATTAGGAGATAGCCCTAGTCACCAAGTCATAGAAAAAATAGAATCAGACGATAGATATATGTTAAAATAATAATAAAAAAATATAGAGTTAGGAAATTGTTTAATCAATGAGCAAGGAAAAGCAAGTTTACCATGAATAAACACAAAGCTAGGAGCATTCACCAAAGCACAATGAAACAAGGAGACAAGATTTTGAAGGGGGAAAAACATAAAAAAAACCCCCGTGATATTAATGAATGTGACAACAAATACCTAAAAATGAGAGAGAGAGAGAGAGAGAGAGAGAAAAGCTCATACAATATTTGAAAAGAAGAAGTATCCCTTGAAAATGAGAGAGGAGAGCCATCTCTTAATAGAGATGTGAGAAAGGAGTTACATTGTAACTCCCAATTCTGTGTATGCCACATTTCACTAGTGTGTGAGACAAGTGTAGGATTCCTCATAAGGAGGAATATCTATTTTCCTTAATAAAGGAAATTACAAGAATGACATGTCCTCCCACTTGGACTAGAGGACAAATACAATAGGATACCTTGGTTTATCCTTACATAATTTACCAAGGAAAGATTAAATTCTAACACCCCCCTTTAATCTTTACTTGAGGTAATTACATCAATAGGTATCAAACCCAAATGTTTACAATGAATTCGAGATGTTTCTTTTGAAAGAGTCTTCACTAGGATGTCTTTGGCTTGATCATCTTGCATGTCTTCAACTTGAGCTTTGGAGCTTGAATGGTACATGGGACTTTTGGCAAAGTGAATAGCATGTTGAGCGGAGCCCAAATCTTTAAGAGACCATTGAAATTCTTGAGAAGTATTTATGCATGTTGTATAGTTATTTCCAATAGAAAGGATAGGTGGAGCATAATCAACACTTGAGCCTGCAAAAAGGCAAAAACCACTAGTAGAGTGCCCATCATTGGGATCACCTAGTGCTGAATCAATAACACTTTGAAAAAAATCATATTGAGAAAGATGGATCATAGAATCATAAGTGCAATCTTCAATTGCATAAACCAAATCTGTAGTGTATTTATCATAATATGAAGCATCATTATCATTAACCTCCACAACAATCATAGGATTAGTACTATCATCATGAATTTCATCTTGAGTAATAAACATATCTTGCAAAGTATCATTAAGAAAGGTAAATATAATTTCCTCTTCTTGGTCAAACATATCATCAACATGAGAGCAAGGAGGAGTAAACAGATTATTACCATCATCATCGTCATCATTTCTACTACTAGAAGGAAAAAAATCATTAGGAGTATCAATAATTGCATCTTCTTGTTCTAAAGCAGAATAAGTATAAGAAACATCATCAACCTGCAACATGTTATCTATAATGTCATAGTGCAGAGTAGAGTTTTGATTTTCTTGATTAATAAGGGGAACAAGTTTCTCATAAGTTTTAAATGTGTTCTCCAAGACATGCCATGCCTAATGAGCTGCAGTACAATCTGAGATAAGATGATATAAATCTGGATTTAAAGAGAATCCAATTAGACCAAATGCTTCCTCATCTTTCAACTACCAGGAATCCTGGTCAGCCTGAGGAGTGGTGGATGTCGGTTTCAAATTTGGTGAAGACACAATATCCAAAAGGTGTTGAGATTTTTAAAAATTAGACATGTGTGGCCTCCAAACAGTATAATTGGAACTAGTGAGTTTAAATTGCGGCATTGATGTAGACATGATGAAACAAAATTACAATAATATAGTACCGGGAAAAAAAATACCCCACTTAATTGAAAAGAGTATGAAATTATTATTTTTTAAAATATTAAGATTAGAAAAAAATTTCCTCAATACAAATAAATTTAACTTAAAAAAAAAAGATGAAATTTTATATTAATTTTAATTTTAAAAGCTTAATCAATAAGTTAATTGGAAAAGTTAAAAAAAAATTAATGTGAAAGTAAAGATTAGGAATCAAAATTCAAATTAAAAGAACTTACTTAATTTTTAGAAAAACTTAATATTAATCAAGTTTTTAAAGAAGCTAAATTAAAGCTATATTAAGTTTCCTTCTCTTTTTTTTATTTAAAAAAACTTAAACAAATAAAAATTAATTAATCTTTAAAATACAAAAGGTTAAATTAAAAAATTGAAATAGAATCTTAAACCTTAAAGAATAACTTGTTGGAAACAATTGTCTGAAGGAAATTGCTACTCAAATTATGTATTGTCTTTGATGTCACACAATGTCATAGTCCGCAGCAATCTGTTCCTACCGAGCTCAGTCGGTCTGCCAGACAGGAATATTAGTGTCTACCGAGTCCACTCGGTTATCAAAGAAATTCAATATTTATCGAGTTTAGTCGGTTGTCAAAGGAAATTCAGTGTTTACCGAGTTCATTCGGTTGTCAAAGGAAATTCAGTGTTTACCGAGTTCAGTCGGTTGTCAAAGGAAATTCAGTGTTTACCGAGTTCAGTCGGTCGTCAAAGGAAATTCAGTGTTTACCGAGTTCAGTCGGCCGTCAAAGGAAATTCAGTGTTTACCGAGTTCAGTCGGTTATCGAAGGTAAAGGATTGTCGGTGTTTACCGAGTTCCCTCGGTCTCCGAAAGATTATAGAAAGTTATGGTCACCGAGCACTGTCGGCCCTTGAAGGATTTTTGCAAAAAGAGTTTGCTTAATTCAGCCGACTGTTATACTAAATAATGTCGATTTGACAAATCTAAAATCATATAAATAAAAGGTCAAATGTGAAAAATAATAAAAAGAAACACAGCAGAAGATTTACAGAAGAAAAGACAGGAAAGGTGTGTGCGAATTTGTGAAGGATGTTCAGATATCCTTAAGGTGCAGCAGAGATTTATTCGATCAGGAAGGATCACATATATGCAGAATAGAGATCTGTAATCAGCAAGGCAGTTGCATTATTATACAAGTCATTTTTCATTGTTACCTTCTTATCATTGTAACAGTGAATTCTAAATCTCTTAACCGAGTTGGTTTAACAACCATATTGTAAATCCTCTAACAAGGTGACAATTCCATTGAATTGTTTTCAAGACCTCTTACCAGGCCACTCCTAGCAGGGTGTTTAAATCCTCTAACAAGGTCACACCTAACAGTGTGTTTTGTAACCTTTTACCGGGTTGGCTTCTAATCGAGCATCACTTCAGAAAAGTGAAAATCAGTATCTAGATACATTGGTGGTTTTTCCCATATTGGGTTTCCACGTTAAATCTTGTGTCTCTTGTGTTCTTAATTGCTATCTTAATCATACACCAGTGCTGATGAATATCTAAAAGATAATTTTTACTTTCTGCATCTTCAAAGTTACTGCAATCTATTTACCGAGTGCTAAAACAGATAACATTGTTAAGATATCCTAAGGGATCTGGAAAGAATTAATTGTGAAGCATTTTATGGTTGACTGATTCACCCCCCCCTCTCAGTCACTTCATCCATATTCCATCATAACTTTACCCAAGTTTTAGAAAAATAAAAAGGAATATTGTGTTTTAATTCTAAAACTTTAAATAACCAAATTAAAACTACTAAAGATAAATTCAAAAGTGAAATCACGTGAGGAAGAAGCTCATGTAAGATAAAATAATGTTGCATAAGAAGTTATAGATGTACACACTAAAATATGCACTTCTATGAACCATTACATGCAAGGTTACTCAAGAGTGAGGCCTCACAAAGCGGCTCATAGCTCTCTATGCATGGAGTTGCAAGGGACTATGAGTTTTGCTCTCAGCTAGAGCTACAAGAAAGTGACCTTGCTAGTCAACCATACAATGAGAGATTCAAGTGAAGACAAGGGCAACAATGCCAATATCTCCAAGAATCTAAATGGAAATGAAATGCAAATGCAACTAGTATGAATGTGCAAGACTAATCTATCAAATGAAGTGCAAACTAAGCTATGAAAAGAAGTACAATAGATTCCAAGCCCCTAATTAAGCTATGTGAGATCTATTCTATTGCATAAAAGGAAATCTAATCTATGATGCCATGAATGTAACTATGAAAGCAAAACTATTATGAAATGCAACTAAAATGATGAAAGCAACAAGTCTTCAATGTCTTCAAAAAGCTCCAAATGTACCTAGAAAACCTGCAGCATAACAATAGCATAAAATATGGATATGCAAATGGAGGAGAGAGCTCTCCTTTTATAAGAAATGAGGTGAAATGGACCGTGGAGATTAAGAGGCAAAAGGTCTTAATCAGCGGTGGAGCTTGAACGAGGAGCAATCCATGTGCACAAGTATCCTCCAATGAGAGTGAAGTGTTGACTTTTGAGTCTCATGTGAGACAAAAATGCTTTTTTCCTTTTTTATAAAATATGAATAATACTTTATTTGTGCAACTTAGGATAAGAGGAAAGTGGGGGATTTTTATTTAATTAAAAGGGGAGGAAATATTCCTTTTAATCAAATAAAGACTTAGGATAAATGGTTAGCCCAAGGATAAAAATCCAATATATGATCGAAATTAAGATTTGATCAAGAAATTGATAATGTTGAAAATATTGATTATTGATAGAAATGATTCAGGATTGATAAATCAAATAAATGGGGCCCAAAGTCTAGGTGACCATTTTAGGGTGCATACAATAGATAGAGTTTATTACAAGTGGAGACGTTACCAAAAGACATCAATAAATAATAATAATTACTGAAATATTTAAATGTTGTGTTACCATATGCTATAAATAATGATAAAAAATGTTACTCTATATTAATAAACATTACAAATATGATGCAACTATGGTCTAAACTTTGACTACAATCATAGTAAATATAAAAGCTATTGATTCTAAAGGAAATGTTGTTAAGGGAATGATACTCTGCCAATGTAGAAAATGGCAAAAAGGAAACTGCAAAAAAATGTAGAATTGAATGATTATAATTGGGTGTTACTAATTATGAGAATGATGCAAGCTGGCACCACTAGGCTACACGCCCATAGGCAAGGAAAATAGAGAGGAGGCTACACACAAGATTATTACTCACGCTAGGAGTAGTCAAAGCATGCCTTGTTGCATGCAGAAGACAGCAAGGAAAGGAATGCAAGCCAATGAAGGCTGCGCCAAATCACATGAAGGCAGCTAAAAGGGTTAAAGCTGCGCCAAAGCCCTCCAAAAAACAAAGGCTAGACTCCTTACAATAATGCAGGCTACGAATAAAGGAAAAGAAGAGTTGTGCCAAGGAAAAGCTGCACTAAAAAAATTAAACACCAAGGGAGATAGCATGTCATATACATATGCTGACAATACTCAAAAAAATTAAGAATACGAAATTGACTGCCAGGATTTAATAAGAAATAATATATTGCCAATATTTGCATTCACCATAAAAAAAATCACATCAAGAGAAAGAAATAGATATGAAAAAGATACGATTGAAATTAAATCTATGA
Source organism: Chamaecyparis obtusa (assembly GCA_027943335.1). Classification (NCBI taxonomy): domain Eukaryota; kingdom Viridiplantae; phylum Streptophyta; class Pinopsida; order Cupressales; family Cupressaceae; genus Chamaecyparis; species Chamaecyparis obtusa. The sequence goes on from BSBK01000260.1 coordinate 173,657, forward strand.
AATTAAACTCTCACTGATTGGTATTTGAAAATTACTTTTCTTTCATTTTAACAGGCTGAAACATTAATAGCAGAGAACGTAAATAACAAAACTAAATGTTAAAAGACAAAAAAAACATTATTGAAAACGTTGCAAATATCAATGAAACTCAAAATGAAAACGTTAACCTACAGAATGTTTTCGTCGACGTTGAAATGCCCGGTCACTGATAGCAAGGGACCCCGAACATACGACCAGCTGCGTAAGGTGAGGGTTTGACTACATAGAGTGATCAAGGTGCCAGCTAAGGAGGTGCCGCAGAGTCTGGTATCACCGGAGCCACAAAATAGTTTAACACAAAAAAAGATTAGGAAAATATAGATTCATGCGGGATATCCAGAACCCTTCTCTAGTTCTATCGAACTAGAAATCGATCAGCTATTTTAACATAAAGCTTAAAATTGCATAGATATATCATAGCCTCGCATACAAATATACTATTTATTGCCTGGATTAACTAGGAAAAATATGGAGAGCAGCTCAATATCCAGTAAAACCAGTAGAAAAATAGAAAAAATTATGAAGCTAATATTACACAACTGAGATAACAGGGTGATAAAAAACATAACAGAGAAATTTTAATAAACAAGAAGTGCTCTCAAACCCATGAAACTTTATCTACTAAACTCAAAATAGTGCAAGCAAAGAAGGGAGCGCAAGAGGTGAGAAGATGGGATTTGATTGTGGCTGTTATCGACTTGGATAACATGAATGCAATACAAACACACAATCAAGCTCGTGTACTTCGGGCAGGCACTACTTCAAAGGCCACAATTTGCATGCACAGGTCAAAAAAGTTAGAAAGAAACAAAATGATAGAAGTAGCGATAAGGATGAAAACACACTAAATTTTTGCATATGTCAAATAGAATCTAAACCTGTAAACTAGCCAAAACCAAATTTTTTTTTTAATTTTTCTCTCTTAATCAGATTAGTAAAAAAACTAGTAAAGAACTCTCTCAAGAGTCTCTGATATTGGAGTGCTCCAAGATATGGTAGCTCCTTCACCTATACACTCAATAAATGATTAAACCAACTTGCTCTGATACCATGTTAAAATAATAATAACAAAATATAGAGTTAGGAAATTATTTAATCAATGAGCAAGGAAAAGCAAGTTTACCATGAATAAACACAAAGCTAGGAGCATTCACCAAAGCACAATGAAACAAGAAGACAAGATTTTGAAGGGGGAAAAGCATAAAAAAAACCCCATGATATTAATGAATGTGGCAACAAATGCCTAAGAATGAGAGAGAGAGACAGAGACAGAGAGAGAGATAGAGAGACAGAGAGAGAGACAGAGAGAGCAAGACTCATACAATATTCAAAAAGAAGAAGTATCTCTTGAAAATGAGAGAGGAGAGCCACCTCTTAATAGAGATGTGAGAAAGGAGTTACATTGTAACTCTCAATTCTGTGTATGCCACATTTCACTAGTGTGTGAGACAAGTGTAGGATTCCTCATAAGGAGGAATATCTATTTTTCTTAATAAAGGAAATTACAAGAATGATATGTCCTCCCACTTGGACTAGAGGATGAATACAATAGGATACCTTGGTTTATCCTTACATAATTTACCAAGGAAAGATTAAATTCTAACAATATAAAACCCGACAGACTAGTCCCACTTGCTTTGTTTCTTTTGTTACTGATGCATCCAACGGCTGTCAAGTTTTGCACTGCTTACCGACTAGACCTGAAATACTTAACACTGCTATCAGATTTCTCTTTTCTTACATCTTTTATACTTAGTACTACATACCGACTGAGCCCAAAAGACATAACACTTTTAAAACATTGGGACTTAGGAAAAGTTAAGAGGAATTGTTGGGTTTTAAGACTTAGGAAAAATTAAACGGCCTAGTAGGTAAATCAAACTTTAAAGATTTTGGCCCCGCTCGATGATGAAAAAGAACACATGCTAAAATGAAGAACTTAAGTGACCAAAAAAGTAACGATCAATTAGAACAAAGTAGGGTTATATGGAATTAAACAAAGTTTTTTGAAATCCCTGCAATGACAAAACCCTATTAGAAAGTAAAGTCCACCAAGATAACTGAGAGGAGGGGGGTGAATCAGTTATCAGATAATTATAACTTTTATCAACTTCAACAGTATTAAACCATGTAAGCAATATAATTACCAACCATAGAAAGATATTCATACACAATAACACAATGACACAAGATATGTTGACTAGGGAGCCTCTTGATCAAAGAGTAAACCTCGGTGGGAGTGATGCCCACAAAAGATGAACTAATATGAATATTCCTTGTGAAAGGATGGACTCTCTTAGGAGTCTTATGAAATACATTCAGTACATATGAATCCCTATTAGGAGATTTTGAATCCCTGTTAAAAGATTCTAACCCTGTTAAGAGTTATGGAAGACAAATGGACCCACTGCCCAAACAACTTCAATGGCAAGATCACTAAACACACTATCCAACTGATCTCTAGATTATTCAATAGAATAATAGTAAATATGTTACCTCCCCTCTCACTGTGCCAAACCGCACTCTCTTCTACATCAGATCTCTGTATTTCACATGTCTTCTTTCACAATTTCACTTTCACAATTCATTAGCTCTTTTCTTCACTTCATGCATAAATTATCACATCCAACCATATTACAACAAGGAAAAACATTCCTTCCTTTATACCACACTCAAGTAATTACAAATGAGTCGGCATCCAATTACAAAATAAATATTTCCACACACTACATCAAAATTACACAAAACTGTCGACTTTCAATTACAATAATTCTTCACTCGTGCGACCTCAAAGTTTGCATTGTCATCCACATCACTAAAAATGTGCCTTCAACTTTCCTTTAACTACTCAAAACTAGATTCCATCTTGATTAGGAGATATCACCCGATTTCCACAAATCGCTATTCAAGAATACTGCCTGAATACTGCTTCCACCAAAATGCTCAAACTTCCATGAATAAATGAATTACTATCTGCGCTCTTAACCATAAACATATAACATATCAAAGAGTATATCCTTAACATCACATAGCTCCAACTGCAATATCCCACGTGCGCTAATCCAAACACTGTCTGCTTCTTTGCAAGTCTCTGGTAGATCACTGTGTTGACATCAATGACAATCATAGTCATGAATGCAACAACAACTACTATAGAATGTCTACCAAATATTTAGCATTCATTCCTAACAATCTCCCCCATTGGCATTGATGGAAACATAGATGAAAATACATCCAATGTTCCAAAAATCCAATATTGCAATACTGCTGCCCTAGAAAAATATTTCAAGTCCTCTTCATCAATCAAATCTTGCTTCATTTTCCTGTTCAGATAGTACAAATAGTTTTTTCATGTACACTTCTCCCCCATTGACATCAATGATAGAAATCTCATCAATATGTCAACAACAACTCCAATGTCAAAAGACACTATTCAGAAAATACGTTCACTAGAGTCCTCATGACTCGGCTCAGATACACATACTCCCCCATAAAGGAAGAACCAACATCCAGTCCAGAAGAAAGATAAGGCTCATACACCACTGGACGGATGCAACCAACTACATCACTTCTCAAATGTAGGCTGGGGCATAACCCCAAGCATACCTCTCAGATACTCAAATGTATCCTTAGGCAAAGGCTTTGTAAATATGTCTGCTATCTGCTCCTTTGTACTTATGTACTCAAGTCTGACTTCTTTCTCAACAACTTTCTCTCTTACTACATGATACTTAATCTCTATATGTTCTATCTTAAAATGTAATACAGGGTTCTTAGACATACTAACTATGCTGGTGTTGTCACAATGTATGACAATGGGTTCAACAAACTTTATTCCAATATCCTTCAACATTTTCTTCATCCAAATTATCTGGTTACAATTGTTTGTTGCTGCTACATATTCTACTTCTACTGTGCTCTGTGAGATATAATTTTATTTCTTGCTTAGCCAAGAAACCAATCTTCCTCCAAGGAAAAATGCTCCACCACTGGTGCTCTTTTTATCATCAACACTACCTCCCCAATCAACATCTGTATATGCACATAGGGTAAAATCGTTAGATTTTTCATACCATAATCCATAGTCCATTGTGCCTCTTAGATATCTCAATATCCTCTTTACTGCTGCATAATGTGATTCTCTAGGGTCAGCTTGAAATCTTGCTACAATTCCAACTGAATGTGCTATATCAAGTCTTGTATGAGTCAAGTACTACAATCCTCCAATCATAGATCTGTATTTCTTATGTTCAACTATCGGTGTTTCATCTGTGCTAGATAATTTATGTCCAGTTACCATAGGTGTTCCAACTGGTTTACAGTTCTCCATTCCAAATCTTTTCAACAAGTCATTCAGGTACTTTGTCTGACTTAAAAAGATACCATCATTATTCTGTGTTATTTGTAATCCCAAAAAGTATTTCATTTCACCAATCATACTCATTTCAAATTTAGTCTTCATTTCATCAGCAAATTTGTCACTAATAATGTCATCAACAAAAATAACTATAATTAACAAACCATTTTCAATTTCTTTTGTGTACAAATTGCTATCAGTTGTTCCTTTTGTAAATCCCAACTTTAACAAATACTTGTCCAATCTTGCATACCAAGTTCTAGGTGCTTGCTTTAGTCCATATAAGGCTTTCTTCAGTTTACATACCATGTCTCCTTCTTAAGTCAAAGGAAAACCTTCAGGCTGCTCAATGTAGACTTCTTCTTCCAATTATCCATTCAAAAATGCTGACTTTACATCCATCCGATATACTTTGAATTTCTTATAAGCTGCATAAGCCAAAAACATTCTTACTGCTTCAATTCTTGCTATAGGTGCAAAGGTTTCTTCATATTTAATTTCTTCTTGCTGTGAGTATCCCTTACATACCAATCTTGCTTTTTTTCTTACTACTTCTCCTTGTACATTCATCTTGTTTCTAAATACCCATTTAGTTCCAATAACATTCTTGTCTTTAGGTCTAGGGACCAATTCCCATGTCTTGTTATTTTCAATTTGATCTTGTTCTTCTTTCATAGCATTAGTCCAACTTTCATCTTCACAAGCTTCACTAGTAGTTTTAGGTTCAATTTGAAAAATCAAACATAACTGTTCTTGTACCTTATTTTGAGTTAGAACTCCTCTTTTAATGCTTCCAATAATTTTCTCAATAGGATGATTTCTTGATAAATTCTTGTTAGTGTCACTGTCTCAGATCTCACTTTAGGTGTAGGTTCTTCAATGACTTCACTATGGATTTCATTCAACAAATCACTATCAATCTCATAAAATAAATCAGTAGTCTCGGTGTTAGGTTTAGGATGAGCTTCTCCACCTGATTCATAATCAAGCATTCTTTCTTGAATTTTGAACTTTTCATCAACTTTAACATTTGCACTTTCAATAATAGTCTTAGTTCTTTTATTGTAACATCTATAGGCTTTGATTTTCAAAGAATATCCAAGAAATATACCCTCATCACTTCTAGGATCAAACTTTTCAATATCATCATCTCTCTTTATATAACATTTTCTTCCAAAAATTCTAAAATACTTAACTAAGGGTGCATGTCCAAACCATAATTCATAGGGTGTCTTGGTTGTGCCTGCTCTGATTTGTACTCTGTTCATTGTATACACTACTATGTTCACTACTTTTCTCTAGAATATCTTCACCAAATCATTCTAAAATAACATAGCTCTCATTGCTTCAGGCACTGATCTATTTCTTCTTTCTGCAATACCATTTTGTTCAAGTGTTCTAGGGGCTGAAAACTGTCTCTTAATGCCATTTACTTCACAAAAGGTGTTAAACTCTCTAGAAGTAAATTCTCCACCTCTATTAGATCTGAAAAATTTAATCTTCATTCCAGATTGATTCTCAACTATATTCTTAATGATCTTAAACTTCTCAAATGCTTCAGACTTTTCTTTAAGAAATGCAATCCACATCATTCTTGTAAAATCATCAACAAGAATCATAAAATACCTTTCTCCATAGAATCCTCTAGTCCTGGTAGGACCACTCAAGTCTGTATAAACAATCTCCAACTTTTCTACAGATGTAAACTTCTTACTGGGAAAAGAGCTTTTTTCTTGTTTAGCCATCACACATTCTTTGCAAATCATGTTAGTAGGCTTCATAATTTTAGGCAAATCCCTTACTGCAAGTGTAGTACTCACTTTCACAATGTTGTCAAAGTTTATATGACAAAACCTTCTATGCCATAACCAACTGTCATTAATCTTAGTAATCAAACATGTCATATCAATAGGATTCAACTGAAATACATTACCTCTAGTTCTAGATCCAGTTCCAATTAGATTTCCATCTTTATCCTTTGTCACACAAGTTTTCTCAGTAAACCAAACTTGATATCCCTTATCAACTAACTGTCAATTCAATACCATGTTTACCAATCAGACTAAATATGAAATGTGTAAAGTAATATAACAATCCAATCACATAAAATACACATAAAATTGATTTTTAATGTAGAAACCCTGTTAGGGGAAAAAACACCTGGGATTGGTAACCCAAAATAATTCACTCTTCTAAAGTAAGCTTGGTTAGGAGCCCACCTTGTCAAAGGTTAGAAAAAAAATAATCACTACCAGTTCTTTCTTCACCATCATTCACTATGGGGTCAACAAGAAAATAATCAACATTCATTGAATGTCATATTGAAATACAAAAAGATTGTTAAATCCACTCGGTTAAGAGATTTTGTTGTAACAATGGTTAAACTGATACAGTAGTGATTTGATTCAAATACAATTAGATCTATGCTAAGCTCAATATACCTCCTCTGATCAATATTCAATTCAATCCTTCATATCCTCCAACTTGTTCAGCTCGGTGAATAATACCCTGACGCTCGGTAATGCCTACAGTTCAACTCAATTCTATCTGTAACTAGTTTGATCAATGGTGCATAAAAATAGTCATTTCATGCGAATTCTCCTGCAGTGTCAATAAGCTCTAGACTTAATAATGAATCTCATGTCTCTTTAAATAGACTTCATAAACTATTTTCTTATCATCCGTTAGATTTTGCCTCTTAATCTCCATCATTCCTTTTGTCGCTTCAAGCTTCCTCAATAGATGTTTCTATAACACGTTTCATCCTTCTCCATTTGTTCAATCTTGAAAATTTTCAGTTGTTAGATCATCATAAAAAAAATTATCTTTTACCTCGGAATCATAAGAAATCATTCATTTCATGAATTCAGTCGGATGTTATAAACTTTATTTATTTCTCTCACTCGGTCAATACAGAATGTGTCGCTAATAACTAACTCAGTTATTACTATTACTTAGTATACACTACACTAGCTCGGTGTGTACATAAATCTTCAATTATCGACCACATAAACTTGTTCAGTTATGATCTTCAATACATAACAAATTCATGTAATACAATCAAGTCAACAACATGATGCCATAGACTCACTAATAAGTTACCCAATGTATACCTTATGTTGGAAACTACAATTGAAATAATTGTTGTATTGTCATTGATGTCAAACCTTAACTGGTAAGACAATTTCTATCTAAGAGAGTACCATATCTATTGATTGATAAAAAAGATTAGGGCAAGGAGATAACAAAAGAACCTAAGGAAAGGTTGAGTTTTCATACTTCAATGGGTACTTGATTAGTTGGCACATTGATAAGATAATGTATTGTTTATCTAAGTAAGAAGAAAGACTGAAGAAGTAAGCTTAACCAAGCAAAAGTGAAGAAATCTAGTTTAAGCTGAGTGATGTTAGTGTCAATCGAGCACCAGTAAATGCCAAGTAAATCTAGTGTTGACCGAACATCAATTTATGCCGAGCAAAAAGAAATTACCAAGCACAGATAGTGTTAGCTGAGGAAGACAGTTTGTAGAGATGACCAAGTTATGTAGTGATGACCTAGGAAATGAACACAGTATTGACCGAGTGTCAGTAATTTACATTTGGAGAAAGAATTGAGATTCCCAGATGACATAGTTGAATTCTTGGGATATGTAAATCATGTCAACTTTATTAATGAATTGTATGGATAATTTAATGCATGGTAAATCGTTTTATTATGGATTCAATGAGAAGTTTGAAGATGTATCTAGAAGGAAGGATGAAGAACTTAAATTATGGGAGGATTCGATGAATCTAACCTAAACCTAAGATCTACAGATGAGATTAAGTAGAAGAAGATGGATCTACCTAACCGAACAGGTATAAAGGAAAATCTAATTGTGAGGTTACAAAAAGGGTGAAGGAGTTGGTGTTGTTGATGTTATTGACTGCTAAGTTTAAGCAAAAGGCTGAAGTTGAGAAGAGTTGTGATTTCTTGAAGCAAAATCCGAGAAGATCAGTGATGGAGATGGAAATGAAGCTCAGTCAGTAAATCAACATATATGTGTGAAGAGGATCTGTATTTGCAAAGTGAGTTGTATGTTTTTCAAATCAGATTCTATTGTTACTTTCTAACCATTGTATTAGTCTAAATCCTTTAATTAAGGTTGACCTAACATTCATTTTGTAAACCCTTTAATCAAGGTGGAATTCTAATGGAATGTACTTAAATCCTTTAACCAGGTCACTTTTGATAGAGTGTTTAAATCCTTTAACCAGGTCACACCTAGCAGTGTATTTGCAAACCTTTAACAAGGTTGGATTTTCACAAAGCTCACTTCAGAAGAGTGAAAATATTAGTAGCATGTTCCAAAGTGGTTTTTCTAAAGTTGGGTTTCCACTATAATTTTGTTATTATACTTGTGTGAATGTTTTGATGTGAATGTTGTTATATTCTACAATTTATTTACATTTAGATAGTGGACTACATGTTATACATTTTTGATATATACTTTAGAGACTGAGTTAAGTTGGTGATTAGATATGAGATTGTTAAAGTGCTGGAAAGTTCAATTGGTACATCTAGACCTGAGAACAACTGATTCACCCCCCCTCTCTAATGTTCTAAATAATACTAATACCTTATTCATATCTTCCATATCCATCTCTCTTCATGTATATATCTCATTCCTTTACCATTTTCTTCTTCAGATGTTTGAAACTATCATGATAAGTATAGTCAAAACTAGTTGACATCAATAACAATACATTGACTGATTTAATTACCTTACATATCACTTTAGTAGCTCAGTGATCTTTAATCACTATCTTTCACTTGTCCATTCATTTCATAAAGTTATTCAATTAGTTGTAGGTTATCATTGAGGGCCAACTTGTAAAATATTTTAAGGTTCTAGCACTGACCTAGAACAAGTATGTAAATGGTTAAGAAATTAATGTTGCAAAGAGTTGTGATATTTTTGTGATGATATGTGATGATTGTTGGATATTGTACAGAGACATTAAATTACTCAAAGCAACATAATTAATCTAGAATTCATTGGATCTATCATGCATGGAGTGTAAAGATTAGATCATTCTTTACTTGTTGATTTTAACATATTGGCAAGTGAAATCCCTTAACAAGATCACTCCTAACAAGGTGAGCAAGATCCTAATAGATTTGAAGTGAAAATCCTCTAACAAGGTAGCTCTTTAACTAGATTTTATAAATACTGTTAGCTTGTGGTGACTAATCAGGAAAGTACTGTACACTTTTCCTCCTGACCTCGCCGGGGTTCAAGGCCGGGCCGGGCCCTGAGCGGGGGTTTGGGGGCGGTAGCCCCCAAGAGCAGGGGTTCGGGGGCACAGCCCCCGAGGAAATTTTTTTTTTGAGGCCGACTACTTTTTTTTCGGTTATTTGGGTCGACTACTTATAACTCATTCTAACCCTAAAGCGGGAAAATATTGTATAATATGGCTTAGGGTTAGGGATTTTCATGAAGTATGATTTTAGTACTTGCGGCAGAATTGGGTTGTAAGGGATTACGGATTGTAATCAGGTTGTAATCACTGGATAATAATAATATTGGACTCGCTGTTGGTGGACGTAGCCCAGGGATTGGGTGAACCACGTTAAATCTGTGTGTCTTGTGTTCTATTCTGTGTGGTTTATTATTTTCTGATATTAGTTATATTTGCACATAATTGTTATTTCTGCCTTGTTAATCCTAACAAATACCTTAGTAGTGTAGTCTTTAATGGGATTGTTGTAGTTCTTAACTAGACTATAAGTACTCTTAACTGGGTACAAACTTTAGAAAGGTTGTTGTAATTGCTCCTAACATGGATGATTTCCAAGTACACTAGTTAAATCTTGTGGGCATCAGCCCCACACATGGTTTTCTCCCTCTAACAAGGGTTTCCATGAAAAAAATCTTGATGTTATATGTTCAAATGTGTGAATGTTTTATATGGTGTATTGTAACTTAATATTCACATTTGCATGTTGGTTAATTGAAAAGATAATTAGTAAAAGTTTCAAATTTTTTGTTTCACTGATTCACCCCCCCTCTTAGTGCCTTATAATACTAATATTTGGTATCAGAGCCTTGTGTCCTTGAAGAAGCCTAACAGCTTGGGTAGATCCTTAAAGGAAAACATGGAGGGTTTGAGATACAAAAGACAACCTAATGAAGCTAAAAGTGTGATCAATGAACTGAAAGATCAGTTGAAGCATTCATTGGCCAAGAGAAGGGATATTTTTCAACAACTCAATGAGACTCAAGAATACATTGAGAAATTATTTGAACAAAGTGGATATGAAGAATCTGAAGCAACCAATGTAGCCTTGTCTCAAGAGAATTAAGCCTTATGTCAACAAAATAAACAATTACCCAAGGACAACAAGAATATCAAGAGGGAGTTTGAAGCATTAGCTATCAAGATGGGCCAAGAGATGGAAGCAAGAAAGACTGTTGAAGATTCCCTAAAAGCTAAGGATCGGGCCTTGAAGGATAAGGAACATGAACTTTTCAAGTCAGAACAAGAGGTAGGAACCTTGCATAAACATCTTCATGAGACTAAAGAGGAACTAGAAGATCTTAGACGAGAAATCAACAATCTGATGATGAGCAATGAGAATTTGGAAAGAGAAAATGACCAATTGAAAGGAGAAATGAAGAATTCCAATGAAAAGCTAAAGAAATTACATGAGAGTTCCAAGAAACTTGATGAGAAGTTGAGAATCCAAAGAAGAAGAAAGGATACAACCGGTCTAGGCTATATTGGTTAGAGTAGCTTTGAGATTGGTGAATCTTTTGGAACTAGGGATGAAAATCCATCAGAAGAAAAGTCTCCACTAAAGGTAAATCCAAGGAGTCCTAGTAAGAAACCCTACAAGCTTGTATGTTTCAACTTTTATAAAGTGGGTCACACTGCTAATGTTTATAGAAGAAAATTGGGTAATAGGCCTAACTCTTTTGATGGGTATTTCTATAATTGAAATAAGTATGAACACACTATTGGAAACTGTAATTGAAATTTTTTTTGTATTTTCATTGATGTCAAACCTTAATTGGTAAGATAGTTTCTATCTAAGAAAGTACTATATCTATTGGTTGATGCAAAGGATTAGGGCAAGGGAGATAACAATAGCACCTAGGGAAAGGTTGAGTTATTTGATACTTCAATAAGTACTTGATTATTTGGCACTATGATAAGATAATGTATTGTTTATCTAAGTAAGAAGAAAGATTGAAGAAGTAGGCTTAACCGAGAAAAAGTGAAGAAATTTAGTTTAAGTTGAGTGATATTAGTGTCGACCGAGTGACAGTATATACCAAGTAAATCAAGTGTTGACCAAACATCAGTGTATACTGAGTGTCATGAAATTACCGACCAAAATAGTGTTAGCCAAGGAAGACAGTTTGAAGAGATGACTAAGTTATGTAATGATGATTGAGGAGATGAACACAGTATTGACCGAGCGTCAGCAATTTACATTTGGAGGAAGAATTCTGGTTTCCAACCAACGCAGTTGAATTCTTGGGTTATGTAAATCATGTCAACTTTATTAATTGATTACATGGAGAATTTAATGCATGGTGAATCATTTTACTATGGATTCAATAAGGATATTGAAGATGTTTCAAGAAGGTTGGATGAAGAACTTAAATGATAGAAAGATCTGATGGATCTGACCTGACCTAAGTTCGATGATGGAGATAAAGTGGCAAAAGATAGATCTACCTATCTGGAGAGGTATAAAGAAAACCTAATTGTGAGGCTACAAAGTATGCTAATGATGTTGATGTTATTGACTGATAAGTCTAAGCAGAAGGCTGAAGGAGAAGATCAGAGTTGTGATTGCTTGAAGTGAATTCCAAGCAGATCAGTGATGGAGATGGAAATGGAACTCAATCAGTAAATCAATATATATGTGCAAATTAGATATGATATCTGTAAAGTGAGTTATATGTTTTATAGATCAAAAACTTCTGCTACTTTCTAACCATTGTAACCATCTAAATCCTTTAATCAAGGTTGACCTAACAGTCATTATTTAAATCCTTTAATCAAGGTGGCATTCTAATAGAATGTACTTAAGTCCTCTAACTAGACCACTCCTAACAGGGTGATTGAAATCCTTTAACAGGGTCACACCTAATAGTGTGTTTGTAAGCCTTTAACAAGGTTGGCTTTTCACAGAGCTCACTTTAGAAGAGTGAAAATATTAGTAACATGTTACAACGTGGTTTTTCCCAAGTTGGGTTTCCACTATAAATTTTGGTGTTATACTTGTGTGAATGTTTTGATGTGGATATTTTAATATTCTACAATTTAATTACTATAGGACAGTGGACTACATGTTATATGTTTTCTGATATATGTTCTTTGAAGACCGACTTGAGTTGGTGATTAGATCTAAGTTTTTTGAAGTTTTTATAAGTTCAATTGGTACTTATGGACTTGAGAATAACTGATTCACCCCCCCTCTTTGTTGTTCTAAATAATATTAATTATTGGTATCAGAGCCAGGTTGGTGCTTACAGAGAAAATTTTTAAAGGTACTTGAAGCAATATGATCAAGATGTATAATAAGCAGGTACCGAAGTTGAACAAGGAGAACTTCCCTATATGGCAAAGTCTGATGAAACTGCATCTTGCTAGTATTGGTGATTCGATAAAATACTATGTTGAACATACCTATGTTACACCTGCTGCACCTTTGACTGTCGAGGACATGAGAGAAAAATAGGAACACAATCAAGTAATGTTGGAGATTACATCTGCCTTAAGTTATCCAGAATTTGAAGACATCAAAAACTACACTAATGCAAAGAAAATATGGGATACACTTGCAACCATCTATGGTGGTGATACAAATGTACTAAGGGAAAATTTTGAAATCTTGAGAGGTAAGTTTGATGAAATGAAAATGCAAGAAGGTGAGAATATTTCTCAGTATTGTGGAAGAATCAAGGAGATAGTGAATTCTATTAGAGGAGCCAATGGAATCATTGATGATGAGACTGTCATTAGAAAGGTATTAAGAACTTTCCTCCCTATATATGCTATCAGAATTTCAACAATTCAAGAATCAAGATGTAACCCTGGTAATGCTCTAACTATGGAAAGCCTTGTTGGTAAGCTCACTGCTTTTGAACTTTCTAACTATGATAACTACACTATTCCTAATTTTGAGTCTACATTCAAGTCACAAATGGTTTTGCATAAATCTAAGAGAGACAAAGATAAATGTGTGACAAGTGAAAGTGATAGTGGAAGTGATAGTGACACTTCTTATGAGGAACTGGATGATCTTGAGGCACTCATGGCTAGAAGATTGAAGAGAGGAAAAGGAAAATATAAAGGTAAACTTCCTATAATTTTTTTTTCATGTAACAAAGTTGGCCATATTGCTGCAAGGTGTCCTGATAGGAATTACAAGGATGAGGAAAGAGAAAGAAAGTAAAAGGATAAGAGAGATAGTAGAGATCACTGAAGGTACAAAGATTACAAGAATAAAGGTAAGAAATCCTGTTATATTGCAGAAAAGGAAACTGATTGTGACAGTGATGATTTTGATATTGAAGTAGTTTATGTTGCTATGAAAGATGATTCTGATGAGGATGAGAAAACTGCACTTATTTCTTATGTGAGTAAAGGAGATAAATGGATCATTGATAGTGGTTGCTCACATCACATGACTAGTGACAAAAGTAAGTTTGAAACCCTAGATCATTACAAAGGTAGAAGTGTTAAGTTTGGCAATGATGCACCATGTCCTATGAAAGGTAAAGGATTGATTAAGCTAACTGATAAGATCACTTGTGAAAATGCCTATTGGGTTGAAGCTCTTAATTATAATTTTCTAAGTGTTGCACAGCTTAACAACACTGGTTACTGAGTGGAATTTCATCATAGAAAGGCTAAAATATTTGATGCTAGTGGTGAATTGATTGGAAGTGGAGAACAGACTAGAGGTAAATTGTTCTATCTATATCTGTCCAAAGAAACATGCTTTTTTCCACAATTTGATGATGTATGGTTATGGCATAAGAGGCTATGTCATGTTAACTTTGAAAATCTAGTAAGTATTAGTAAAAAGAAGAAAGTTAGAAGTTTGCTGAGATTGAAGAAACCTGATAATGTGATGTGTAAACAATGTCAGCTGGGAAAAATGACAAAGTCTAGTTTCAAGAGCAAGACATTTACTTCTGAGAATATTTTAGATTTGGTTCATACTAACCTTTGTGGACCTATGGGTATACAAAGTTATCGTGGTGCTAAGTATTTTATTCTATTTGTTGATGATTACACTAGGATGATGACTGTAATTTTTTTGAAGGAAAAATCTGATGCATTTCAATTGTTTAAGTGGTATTTGGAAAAAGTTGAAAAAGAAACAGGTAGGATCCCCAAATGTATGAGATTTGACTGTGGTGGAGAGTTTATATCAAATGAGTTCAATCTGTTCTGTAATGATAGAGGAATCAAGAGACAGGTGTCTGCACTTAGAACCCCTCCACAGAATGGTATAGCTGAGAGGAGAAATAGATCTATTTTGGATTGTGCAAGGACACTAATGATTGAGAAGAATGTTGCACAAAAATACTGGAGAGAAGCTATAAGTACAGCTGTTTATACCTTAAACTAAGTACAAATAAAAAAAGGTACAAATGTTACACCTTATGAATTATGGCATGGATATGCACCTAATGTGAAATACTTTAGAATCTTTGGGAGTAAATGCTATATATTGAAGGATAATAGAAATGGAAATTTTGATACAAAGAGTGATGAAGACATATTCCTAGGCTATTCCGCTAAGAGTAAATCTTATAAGTGTTTGAATTCTAACACTAACAAATTTGTGGAAAGTGCAAATGTGAGAGTTGATGAATATGCAAAGAAAAATGATCAAGAAGGAAAGAGAGAACATGAAGATTACAGATCTTTTGTCTATATAGAAGAAGGAGAGGAAAGTAACACACCTACACCAAATGTCAAGTCCTAGATAAGCACTATCGAGCATTAGGAGGATGTTGTCGAGCATTAGGAGGATGCTGCCGAGCATCAGGAGGATGCTGTCGAGCATCAGGAGGATGCTACCAAGCAATCAGAAGTGGAATCTGATGAACCTGAAGACCAAGAAGAAAAGAAATATGAACCTACACTGGCACAGTATGTGAGAAGACATCATAAGCCTGAAAAAATCATTGGAGATAAGGAATCTAGAGTCTTGACCAGAAGTAAGTTGAAAGACCCTACATGTTTGTTATGTGAGTTTGAGCCTAAGATAGTAAAAGATGCTTTAGAGAATGAAGACTGGATTCAAGCTATGAATGAAGAAATAAATCAAATTGAAAAGAATGATACCTGGACTCTAGTGTCGAGACCAGAAAACAAGAATGTTATTGGAACAAAATGGGTATTCAGGAACAAGCTAAATGAATATGGACAAGTCACAAGGAATAAGGAAAGACTAGTATGAAAAGGTTATGCTCAAGAAGAAGGAATAGACTATGGGGAAATATTTTCCCTTGTAGAAAGATTAGAAGGATTAAGAACTCTACTTGCATATGCTACTTACAGAGATTTCAAGGTATACCAAATGGATGTCAAGTCTGCATTTTTAAATGGTATATTAGAAGAAGAAGTATATGTTGAACAACCTGAAGGATTTGTTGATTCAGATAAGAAAAACATGATATGCAACCTAAATAAGGTGCTTTATGGATTGAAACAAGCCCCCAGAGCATGGTATGAGAGGTTGCACAATTACTTGATAAAGATTGGATTTACAAGGACAAATGACAACAACAATTTGTACATGAAAACTGAAGAAGGTAAAGGGATTTTGTTAGCAAGAATTTTTGTAGATGATATTATATTTTGTGGACAATATGCCCTATGTCAGAAATTTTCAAGTGAGATGCAAACTGAATTTGAGATGTCTATGTTTGGTGAGATCAAATTATTTGTTGGTTTACAAATATATTAGATGGAGAAAGGTATCTTCATAACACAATCTAAATATGTCAAAGATATACTGAAAAGTTTTGGAATGGAGGATTCAAGGCCAATAAGTACACCTATGGCTACTAGATAGCAATTAAAGACTGATGATATTGATGAAGTGAATCAAACCCTGTACAAATCCATGATTGGAAAGCTGCAATATGTTGTTCACAACAGACTAGATATAGCTCTAGTAGTTGGGATTGTGGCAAGATTCTCTACCAATCCTAAGGAAACTCATATAATGGCTGTGAAGAGAATAATGAGATATTTGAAAGGGATAGAAGAGTATGGATTATACTACAAGAGGATTGAAAAATTTCAACTAAGAGTCTACACTAATGTTGATTGGGTAGGAAATGTTGATGAGAGGAAAAGTACAAGTGGAGGAGATTTATTTCTTGGACATAGATTAGTCTTCTGGACAAGCAAGAAATAAAATTGCATTTCCCAATCTACAACAGAAGCTGAGTATGTGGCAGTTACAGTGAACTGTTCAAATCTGATATGGATCAAGCAAATGTTGAAAGGTATGAAAGAGGAGATTACTGAACCGGTTGTTATATTTTGTGATAACACAAGTGCTATCAACATATCAAAAAACCCAGTAATGCACACAAAGACCAAACACATTACAATAAAGTATCATTACTTGAGGGAATTGGTTCAAGAAAAAGAAGTGAGAATGGAGTATGTGAACACAAAGGAAAAACTAGCAAATATATTCACAAAAGCTTTACCTAAGGATGCTCATGAATATCTAAGAGGTAAACTAGGGGTCCTTACCCTAACTGAGGCTGCCTAGTCAAGCTAGGAGCACTGCATCAAATGTGTTGAACAAAGTATTTGACAAATTAATGCAGGAAAGGTCACACTTTAGGAACTTCCTAGAGTTGTGAAATGCATAGAAAAGCTGATAATTGGTCATAAGCAAGATGACAGAGGGAGAAATACTGATACTGAACTGACAAGATGACATTTACATGTGAAAGATGTAATTTTTGTTGTTGCTTTGGTATTTTGTCAAAGAGGGAGAGATTTCAGATGAAAACACATCAAGAGGAAGAAATTAAAAGATTCAGACGGAGTTACTACATAAATGATAA
Organism: Chamaecyparis obtusa; assembly: GCA_027943335.1. Taxonomy (NCBI): domain Eukaryota; kingdom Viridiplantae; phylum Streptophyta; class Pinopsida; order Cupressales; family Cupressaceae; genus Chamaecyparis; species Chamaecyparis obtusa. The sequence continues at coordinate 191,161 of BSBK01000260.1, forward strand.
ATCAAGGCAAGGCTAAGTTATTTCAGAATGAAGCTAAGGATATTACATAATATTTTTGGATTGTTTGGTAAATCATGTGTTATTCATGTGGTGTTGCCATCAATGCCAAAGAGGGAGATTGTTGGAAACTGTAATTGAAACAATTGTTGTATTTTCATTGATGTCAAACCTTAATTGGTAAGACAATTTCTATCTAAGAAAGTACTATATCTATTGGTTAATGCAAAGGATTAGGGCAAGGGAGATAACAATAGCACCTAGGGAAAGGTTGAGTTATTTGATACTTCAATTAGTACTTGATTATTTGGCACTATGATAAGATAATGTATTATTTATCTAAGTAAGAAGAAAGAATGAAGAAGTAGGCTTAACTGAGAAAAAGTAAAGAAATTTAGTTTAAGCCAAGTGATGCTAGTGTTGACCAAATGATAGTATATACCGATTAAATCAAGTGTTGACTGAACATCAGTGTATGCCGAGTGTCAAGAAATTACCGAGAAAAATAGTGTTAGCTGAGGAAGATAGTTTGAAAAGATGACCGAGTTATGTAATGATGACCGAGGAGATGAACATAGTATTGACCGAGCGTTAGCAATTTACATTTGGAGGAAGAATTCTGATTTCTAGTTGAAACAGCTGAATTCTTGGGTTATGTAAATCATGTTGACTTTATTAATTGATTGTATGGAGAATTTAATGCATGGTAAATCATTTTACTATGGATTCAATAAGGAGTTTGAAGATGTTTCTATAAGGTTGGATGAATAAATTAAATGATGGAAAGATCTGATGGATCTGACCTAACCTAAGATCGATGATGAAGATAAAGCGGCAAAAGATAGATCTACCCATGTGTGAAAATTGTACCTGATCTGTAAACACAACACTCAGTAAAACATTAGAGGTTAGAAAAAATTGAAATCGTGCAAAATTGAAAACTATGTAACCAAGCGATTTACTGCCTTCTAATAGGTGTGAGATTGATGTTCTCAGATTGTAATCGAGATCAGTGACCTAGACGACACCTAAATGAAGGATTTGAATACAATTGATCTAGATATGAGATTGAATACAATTAAGCTATTTTTTTGGATTTTCTATGCAATAATAATGATTAATCTTATATGAAATCTATATGAAAAAAACTTGATATGAAACTATGCTAGATGAAATTGATATGCTATGAATGCTATTGAAAATTGATATGCAATGCTAATCTAACAATGATATGCAATATGAATGCAAAAATAAGATTGATCTCACAAAGATGTCGATTCGCAAGAGCTTTGATTCTTCAATTCCAATTCTCCAGCGTGATTGTGCAAAAACATGAGATGCTTGGATGCAAATTTGAGAGATGATTGAGAGATGAATTATGAAGAGCTGAGCCTTGTTTTTATAGAAATCCAGGGCTTTGAAGGTGCATGGAAAAAACCATAAATCACTCAAATAACTCAGGTTGATTTTTGAGTTATTTTTAAATAAAGGATAATTAAGTCACAAAAACATGCAAAAGCTAAGCTTTAACTCAAAATAGAGTTTAGCTTTAATTGATAATTGATAGTTGTCTGCTTTTGTGATTGTGCATGTTTTATTTATGAATTAATTTAATAATAAAAGTGATTTATTTTCAACTTAACTGCTTTTAAAAATAAAACAATTGATTTATGGGTTAATCAATTATTTAATCAAATTTTTATTAAAAACTATATTATTAAATAATGACAACTTGCTTTAATTAATTAAATAAAAATTTAATCAATTATTCATAGGATATTTGGATTTATTGTCAAAATTAAATAATACAATTAATAATAGATAGAATTAAATTTAATTACACAATTAAGTGGCAAGATATTAAATCTAATTAATTAAATATGAAAATATTCAATTAATCAAACTTTAGGATAAATGTGATTTATTGCCAAATAATTATAAAATTAAAGATAATTATGATGATTAGGAATATTACTAGGAATATTCCCCGATGCAGAATTTAAGATAATCAATTATGATTCGATGATGTTTAGATGTGCCTTAGATTATGACTTTGATGTCGATTTCATTCGATATGTAGATATAGGATATTAATGAACTTATAGCCCATTTTTGGGGTATTACATTTTGCCCCTCTTTGAATTATTTGTGCGAAGTGCAGTGGTTCAAAGACAGTCTATGTTTGATAAAGATATGAAACTGATTCAAAAGATAAACTGATCTCAAGATAGAAACCGATTGAAAGATATTGAGATAGGAGTTGATTGATATTGAATTTGATATGAAGATAATAGGTCCTGAATGACCAAAGATAATGTTCACTATAATAGAAAATGAATCTATGATTGCAAAAAAGTGTCCAAAATGCCTGATTCCAAACCTTAGGATTGCAAAGAAGTGAGTGACCCGTTCTAGACTCGATTGTCTTAGCAGAACTAGCAGGTATCACATCCAAACCCTTCAGTTGCCAAAGAACCAAGGAAAGAACACTATGATCTGATGGTTACAAAAACTGATACAGTTTACAAGATTAGGAGAATACCAGATTGATATGGATCTTGATGAATCTGATATGCCCCAAGTGATGATAGATTTGCCCCGAGCGATGAGGTCTTTTTTTTTTGATGAATCAGTAACTAGACGTGATTGTTTGTCTTGATTACTGATGAAAGATATTGATAGATTTGATTGACAGACTTTGAATGATGTGCAATACCATGCCCCCTTCGGCATTAAAATTGAAATCTGACAAGAAAAGTCAGCGTTATAGTTTAGAACCATGTTAATTGATTTGAGAAGTGTGGTGAAACACATTCAAGAACACATTCTACATCGTTGGAAGGTCCCAAAAGACCAAGTTTGACTAGGCTTGACCATGAGTTGACCATGGTTGACCAAGTTGAAATTTTGATAGTTTGATGTTAGATAATCAGTTAAGTTGAATACTGGATTTCTGTGATGATTGAAGGTCGATTATGCAAGTAGTTGATAATATGAATGATCTCAGATTTTGATTTTGATCCCGAAAAAAAGGATTCTACTTGTTGTTTCATTGGAGGAACCTTCGTGTGAGATTCAGTTCTTGTTAGACTTGAAGATGCGATTTGAAGAATTGTTTAAGCTTTGAAGTTTGTTTAGTCATTGTGAGATCATGCAAAGATGAAAAATGCAAAGAAGCATGCAATATGAAATGCAACCTAAGACCTAGGACCTAGTCACTGATCATATGTTGATTTGTTATCATCATTGAACTTTTAGGTAACCGGATAAATCAATACAATGCCCACTAGCCATGAAACCATAGACATATGAATATTGATTTGTATGCGTAAGAATCAATACAACACCCACTGGTTATACAACCATGGAGATATGAATATTGATTTGTTTTCAGAATGTTGGATTAGATATAAGCACCAAGGCACAAACGCCAAGATGACCTGAATATCATGTCTATTTTGATATAGCAATTTGTATAAGCATCAAAACATAAACGTCGTGATGACCTGAATATGCCTTGCATTACAAACACATCAAACAATCAAGAGATCATTCTAAATCCAATGTGAATTACCCGTAGTGACCCTTTATCGTTCACATCCTTAGGCAAGATCGCGTTTCATAGTAGGAGAAAGAATTCACTTCAAAAAGACAATAGTTAGATCAAACTTCCTTGAATTTTTTGGGTATCAATGGTCAAGGTATGCATGGCCATCCAATTCGAGATAGAGGCTCTTATAGTCGGACACCATTTCAATCTAGAATTTCCAAAGTTGTTAGATTTTCACATACAAGCAGAAGACAAAGAAAATATTATGCCCCCAGTCATCACCCTCTAAATCTTGTAAAGGACATCATCGAAGAGCTCAAAGGGACACAATATGCAAAAATCTCAATGCAAATTAGTAAGCATACAAGGAGATAAAAGCATGTAAAAAGTATAGATTTTTTTCAGTTGAGTTTTGATGTTTGATTGCCGTGTTGATGTAAAATCCTTTCTGGAGACAAGACTGACTGACTGACTCACATGAAGCTTCAAAGGACTCTGGCTAGATATGACACGTCTAAGATACATGGGAGACCATAGGATATGACATTGATTGCCCCCAAGTGTTAAACATTGATAGGATACAGACGCTTGAGTTGATTGGTGTACAGACTGACTTATTGAAAACTGGAAATGCAGAAACAAACCGGGAGATATGTACAAACTAAAGCTTGACTGAAAGCTGGGAAAGACCAAGATTGTGCTGATAGATGGAGCATTTTGAACAAGTGGCACCCATTTACCGAGTTTTCACCATCTTGGTAGAGATTCTATTTTTTCTACCAAGGCGCCTGTTTCCAGGTTTTCACCAAGGCACTTTTTTTTTCTTTTTTTTTTTGTATTTTTCATTTTTTTAATTTTTTTTTAATTTTTGATATTTTTTTCAATTTTTTTTGTACTGTTGATATTTTCTAATTTTTTTGTGAATCATCAAGGTGCCTATTGCTAGGTTTTCACCAAGATGTTCATTTTTTCAGGATATTTTCCAATTTTAAAGATTTTTTTAGGACATTTTACCATAGATTGAATGCTTTAAGCGTAGAATTTCTTTAGATGGAGAATGTTGATTGGTTCTCGGAGCTGTTCTCCTTCAGTCATTGGGAGTTGATAGGCACCAGAGCCAAAAGTAGCAGTGATAACAAAGGGACCCAGCCAATTGGGTTCGAACTTCCCCTTGCGTTCTCGATGTGATTGATTTTTAGGATTTTCTCTCAACACTAGATCACCAACCTGAAATTCTTTGTGTCTGACTTTCTTGTTGTAGCCTCTAGACATTCTTTTCTGATACACTCTGAGATGATCATATGCTACTTGCCTGCGCTCATCTAGTAATTCTAGTTCTTGTAACCTAGACACTCTGTAGTCTTCATCAGTGACAAGTCCATGCATTCTGATTCTAAGTGATGGGATTTCAACCTCAATAGGCAGTAGCACTTTAGACCCATAAACTAAAGCGAAAGGTGTAGCCCCTATAGGCATTCTGATACTAGTTTTGTATGCCCAGAGAGCTGGATTGATCATGAGATGCCAGTCTCTTCTTGTTTTATTCACTGTTCTGTGCAATATTTTTAAGAGATTTTTGTTTGAAGCCTCAGCTTGTCGATTCCCTTGAGGATAGTAAATAGAACACCAATGTTGTGTAATCTTGAATTTAGAACATAAGTCATCTAGATCCTTGTTTTTGAATTGTCCCCCATTATCTGTGATTATAGAGTGAGGGATCCCATATCTGTAAATGATGTAGTTCAGGATGAACATAGAGATCTGTTTCCCTGTTACTTGTGTTAGAGGAACTGCTTCTACCCATTTTGTAAAATAATCTATAGCTGTGATGATATAGGTATGTCCATTAGAAGAGTACGAATGGATAATGCCTATGAGATCAAATGCCCATTATTGAAAAGGCCATTGTGTAGTAAAGGGAATTAGATCTCTCCCTGGAGCGTGAATCAAGTTGCCATGTACTTGACACTGTTGACAGTTTTTAGCAAATTTAATAGCCTCTTTCTCCATTTCAAGCCAATAGTACCCAGCCCTAATAAGTTTTTGAGCTAACGTTAAACCATTTGAGTGCGACCCACATATATCCTCATGGACTTCCTCTAATGCACGTTGAGACTCTTTCCATTCTAAACATCTAAGCAGTGTACCATCTAGACCTCGTTTGTATAGATCATTACCAATGATGACATATCAGGATGCGGATCGGATAAGGTTTCATTTCTCAAAATGGTTAAAGGACTCAGGGATGATTTGGTCATGGAGATAGGAGAACAGATTTTTGTAGCGGGATGAATCATAACCTACAACAGTGCAGATCATGTGGGTTTCAGGGGAGTCATATGCAGGATAGGATAGGGCTTCCACCAGGAACTCATAGCGTAGCTCATGTACGGGCTGCTGTAAGAGAGTAGATAGTGTCACCATTGCATCAGCAGCCTTATTCTCCATTCTGGGTATTTGCTCAAATGTGATAGAGATGAAGTATTTCTTTAAATCATCTACCATTCTCTTGTAAAGAATGAGCTTTTCATCTTTGGTTTGGTACACATCATTGACTTGGTGGATAACCAATTGTGAGTCTCCATGGATGTGCATCTCTGTAACTCTCCACTGTATTGCCATTTTCATACCATTGAGAAGTGCCTCATATTCAACAAAATTGTTTGTGCAAGGAAACTTTAATCTGAATGCTTTGGGTATCAAGTATCCTTGAGGAGTGATGAACAATATGCCTGCTCTAGATCCATTCTGTGTGTAGGAGCCATCAAAGAATAACCGCCATGCTCTAGAAGAGAGGTGCATGATAGAGGAATCGGGAAATTCCATTCGCATGGGTGTATCATCAAATAGTGGTGCTTCAGCTAATTGATCAGCAATGACTTGTCCTTTGATAGCTTTTCTTTCAACATATTCAATGTCAAATTCTCTCAAGAGCATGGCCCATTTAGCTAGTCTACCTATGAGGGCAGCTTTGCTTAGTAGGTACTTCAGTGGATCAATCTTAGCTACCAAATGGGTGGTATGAGCTAACATGTAATGTCTCAATTTTTGTGATGCAAAGATCACAGCGAGACAAGCTCTCTCAATCATAGAATAGTTCTTTTCATACGCCACCAATGTTTTTCTTATATAGTAGATGGCTCTTTCCTTTTTGTTCTCATCATGTTGTGCTAGCAATGCCCCTAGTGATGTATCTATTGCGGAGACATATAATATTAATGGCTTCCCATGAATAGGAGGCATTAAGATAGGAGGATTCGAGAGATAATTCTTGATATGATCAAAATTTTTTGCACAGTCTTCATTCCAGGAAAAGGTCACACCTTTATGTAATGTTTTTGTAAAAGGCTGTGATATGTCCGCTAGCTGTGATATGAATCTTTTGATAGATTGAACTCTGCCTTGCAACGTCCTCATTTGACTGATATTTGTGGGAGGTTGCATCTCTATTATAGCCTTGACTTTAGCTGGATCAACTTCAATGCCTTTCTTTGAAACTATGTATCCTAAGAGCTTTCCAGAAGTGACACCAAAAGCACACTTCTTAGGATTTAGTCGGAGACTAAACTTTTCCATTCTATCGAGGATCATGCTCAAGTCTTTTAGATGTTCAGTCCTGATCATGGATTTTTCCAAGGTATCATCCACGTAATCCTCCATTGTTTTATGCATCATATCATGAAAAATATATTTCATTGCTCTTTGATATGTAGCTTTAGCATTTTTGAGCCCGAATGGCATAACATTCCAACAGAAGGTTCCCCACGCACATGTGAATGCAGTTTTCTCTTGGTCTTCTGGAGCAATTTTGATTTGGTTGTACCCAGAAAATCCATCCATTAAGGAATACATTTCATAGCCCGCAGTCATGTCCACTATCATATCAATGTTAGGCAGCGGAAAATCATCCTTAGGGCATGCTTTGTTCACATCTCTAAAGTTCGTGCACACTCTGATTGAACCATCTAGTTTTGAAATAGGTACAATGTTAGAGATCCACTCAACATAGTCTATGACACAGATGAATCTAGCTTTTAGGAGTTTTTCTAGTTCTTCTTTGACTAAGAGTGCAACATGAGGATGCATCTTTCACAATCTTTGTTTGATTGGTTTTACTCCAGGAGCAATGGATAGATGGTGCATAATGAGATTGGGATCCAATCCTGGCATATCTGAATATTTCCATGCAAAGTTGATCTTTTTGTCTGATAAGAATGTAGTGAATTTATGTTTCTCTTCTTCTGATAGAGATTGTGCTATATGTACCAATTATGGTTCCTCTGTTGTACCCAAATTGATAGATTGAGTTGGCTCAATCAGAACTGGAGATCTATCCTGTAAATGACTCGGAAGGACATCAAATATCTCATCCTTAGGCACCTCAGAGAGGTTTTCACCTTCAGATACATCTTTTCTTTTTACTTTTGTCGGTTATGAGACTGCCACAAAGTGGTTTTCACCCTCAGAACTCTTTTTCTTTTTCTTTTTACTCTTGTTTTTCTGACTAAGATATTTGATGTCTGACTCGGTCATGCTGACACTTGGTTCACTGATGGAAGTACTCATAGGCTCAACTGCATTGAGGTAGCAGGAAAGGGCATAGTCATTCGAGAAGGTATAAATACCATGGTTTGGGTTTGTGGAAGTTTGGTCGATAAGATCAGGGCATTGGATAGTCAAAGTGGGAAAGGCTCGGGATATGGTGTTCACAGTCATGGATATGTCCTCATTGGTCCTAACCTGACGCTCAAGTTCAAAGGTGATATTACAGCTCAAAATGTTCAATTTGTGAATAGGCTCAACATCATCATGGGAGTCCTCTTCAGCCATAGGTGGATCAGACACGTTAAGTTCATTGTTTCACTCTAGACCTACATTGGGTTGAGATACATATTGGTGAATAACATCAATATATTTCTCTGTTATAAGCTCATCTTCTTCTGAAATGGCACCCCATTCATAGTCATTTGACTCAGCTTCTGATTCAGGATCTCTGGGAAATCTTAGAAAATGTGTGAAATCAGGATGAATACCCCAAGAAGGATTACCCTCAGTCTCTGACTTAAATTCATATTCATGGGAATCAGTGTCAGAATAACTACCCCCTTCTTGATCAGTTTGATTGCCTTTGAGATTGGCTGGTTCTTGTGGTGCAACCATCTCTTGTGCTATAGTAGGTTCTTGTGTTTCTACTACATTAATTCTTCTGATAGGATCATCTTTATCATCAAGAAGATCTTTGATCTCTTTAGGCAATTTTTCATAGGGGATAAGCTCAGAGCTATCTGAATCATCATCAGAGGGTTCTGTTTCTTCTTTCTTAAGAAGGGGTTCTCCTGGTGCAATTTGTTCTATGACATGAGAACAACCACCTTTGAGATGATAGGGTTTCTTCTTAAACCCTAAGCCACCAATATCTTTGTTGGCTCTACCAATATGTGAAATGGGTGTCACAAGACCCTTTCCTCTGATTCCTAGAGGTCCTTGACCGGAATATCCCATCTTGGCTATCAAGTTGTTTCCTAGACCATATGAATTAGAAGGGATTGTAGGTGCTATAGATTCACTAGGTTGAACAATTTTAGATTCAGAATCCTCTTTATATAGTCATGCTAGCATAGCTTCATCCTCTTCAAATTCTTGTTTGGATACTTGCTCCGCCACAAAATTTCTTTTGTATGCTTCCATAGGTTCCTTAGGTTCTGATTTAGATTGCTTCAAAGATTGTCCATATGACTTGGGTGAGATAGGGAGAGATGTCAGAGATAAGACTGGCTCTATAGTGTATTCTCCCATCCCATTTTCTTTGATATTGATCTCTTTAGCAATGTCTTCCATCTTGGATGTGGAAGCCACATTTTGTTGCTTGATGGAAGATTCTCTGTTATTAGGTACAAGCTTATCGGCACTTTCCTTCAATGTATTGCAAGTTGTACTCAAATCTACTGGGATAGTAACTTCTACTCCTTCATGGGGAAATTTCAAGCATTGATGGTATGTAGAAGGAATAGCTTGCATTTCATGTATCTAGGGTCTCCCTAGAAGGATATTCTAAGCCAATGGTAGATCAAGCACCTGACATGTGGTATCTTTGATGACCGGACCCACTCGGATGGGTAAGACAATGGTGCCTTTAGAAGCTCTTTCTTGTTTGTCATAGGCTTTTATGGTGATCTTCTTTTGAGGATCAATAGCCATCTTTGAGAATCCCAACTATGTGATTAAGCTTTAAGAACAAATGTTGAGGCCTGCGCCCCCATCTATCAACACATGTTTGACTCGATGGTTCTGGATCAAGACTTCTATGTGCAAGGGCTGATTATGTGGGTGACTTAGGGAGTTGTCATCTTCCTCTAAAAAGGAGATAAATTATGGAGATGTTAGATGACCAACCATAGTCTGGAACCTATCTAGATCTAGATCATCAGGAACATTAGAGCCAAGCAAAGCTTTGTCTAGGATATCTCTGTGAGCTGGAGATATTCGAAGTAACTCAAACATAGAGATTTTGGCATTGGTATGCTGGAGTTGTTGGACGATGCTGTAAGATGTAGGTCTTGTATCCTTTGGATTGGAAGATTTTGAGGCAACCTTCTGTTTAGAAGCAGATGTGAGATTGAAAGGTATCTTAGGGACATTAGATGAACTTGGTGTTTATCCTTTCAGATGAGCCTGAGCTTGTGATCTAGTAACCGCATTAGCTAAGGAATGATTTCTATCTCTTCGTATAATCGTGATGACATTGCAGCTCTCAGAGAGACATGGTTCAACCATATTGATGACAGCATTGTTTCTAGGGTAGGCATAGTTGACTTTTGCCCCCATGTTAGGCTGAGAAGTGGAAACTCCCTTGCCATGTTGTGGAAATGGTTCTGTAAATGTTGTGTGATCATTATTGCTGGTAGGATTATCGATCATGATGTCCCCTTGATTTATCAAGTCTTGAATGGTATGCTTCAAGTGGAAGCATCCATTAGTTCTGTGGCCTTAGTCTGATGGAAAGCACAGAATGCATTATCTTTCCACCAATATGGTTTTGGATCCGGATCAGGGTTTCGGATTGGTGGTAAAGAGATCATGTTATCAGCTATTAGGGTTCTCAGGGCAGATTCCAAAGATTCTCCCAAGGGAGTAAACTTTCATTTATTATCCCATCGTTTGAATGGCTTCTTTGGAGATGGTTCAGCAAACTTTTGCTCTGAAGCTTCAATGGCTTTGGTGGCAAGGGTGAGATTGTAGGCCGGTGCCTTTGATGGGGTGCAGATAGTGTCAACAACACCATCAAAGATGATACCTTTGTTTCTATTCCAGCTCTTGTTTTTATCTTTTGAGCTAGATCCAGATTCAAACTTGTCCTTTTGAAGTGTGATTTCTCCTTTCTTGACAAGTACTTTCTCAATCTTGATTGCATTATCTACCATTTTATCAAAAGATACATGATCTTGCATTTGTAATGGATAATTGAGCTCTGGAACAAGGTTATTGATAAAGATTTTAAGTTTCTCCATTTCGGGAATTTGTCTAGCATATAGAGAGAACTTCTTTCTCCACCTCTTGAGGAAAGTTAGGAATGATTCCCCTGGATATTGCTTGAGGTTACAGATATTGATCATGGTGACCGGATGTTGAATATTGTAGGAATATTGTTGATAAAACAATTTAATCAATTCCTCAAAATTTTTGATCGTAGAAGGTAATCTTGAAAACCACTGAATGGATGCTCCTCCCAAGGATCTAGGAAAAAGACACATTAGATAAGTCGGTTCATGCATGAATTCCATGGATTGCATACAGAACTCTCTAACACGATCTTGAGGATTAGAGTGTCTATCATATTTGTCATACTTTGGTATCTCCACTCTTTTTGGGAATGGTGGCATATACAAGTTTTTGTCGAATGGGAAAGGACATAGGGCCTCCATGGAGAACTCCTTGGGTTCCTTCTCCTTCTTAAGATTGTTAAATTTGACTTGTATAGCATGCATCTATTTTGTCATAGCTGTGAGTGGAGTTTCTTCCTCATATGTGATTATATCATCAACGTTAAAGTTGGGAGGAAGCTTAGCCCCTTCCTGAGCTAATTGTAAAAAGTATGCCTCTCTATCCACTTTCAAGAAATGCCTCATCATTCTCTTGAATTCATCATCATTCTGACATCGATGGATTTCAGAGGGCATAGGTTCTTGGTTAGCATTATGTTGAGAATGGTGTCCCTGGGATCCTCCTCCTAGAGAACTGTGGTTTGTCCCTGCTTGAGACAGCGTAGGAGTTTTTGGGCTCCCTGGAATAGATTGAGGAGGAGTTTGTTGATTACCTCTATGAGTTGATAAAGGAGGTATGTAACCAGTTTTCAATCGAAAGTTACCGAGACTGTCATCTTCATAAATACCTGACTTGATGAGTTGTTCAAGAGTTGGACCCGGGGTATTGGTCAAAAGTAAGTTCTGAGATATTTCTTCTGATTTCTTGTGTGAAGAAGCTCTGGTCTCCACCATTAACTTTGAATGAAACAGAAGAAAAGGATGAAGACAACTGAAGAACAATTTGATTGGAGAAAATTAGATGACACAACCTTGTCAAGATTATGATAGTTTTGAAGATCTGATGAGATGTGGGTGAAGGAAACTGTGCCTTGGATGTATGGGATAGATCGCCCAAAAGATAGCGGACATGAGTTCTCAACACTTAGTCTATTTTTGAAGATTGATTGAAGATTGATAGTTATGACAAGGTTTTGACATGAGATAAAAAGGACTCAAATTGATCAAATAGAAGACTAGATCAGATTCAAAAGATCAAACTCAGAAAATGGTAGAATGCTCAATAGCTACTGCTCTGTTCCTAACACAATGATATTTTTGACAGATTCTGGAACTAGGCTGGAAACATTGGATATCTTGCAATTTGACAATTTCTGACAACTCTCTCAATTTTTTCCAAATGACACTCTATAGACTCATACGACACTGGGTAGTCTATGAAATGATAGTTGCTAAACTCGTATGACAGTTGGGTAGAAATTAAATGATAGTTGACAAAACTCGTACGACAGTTGCTAACAAGGTTTTGATTTTCTTGAATTTGCTGGTTTGAAAACTCGTACGACACTAGGTTCTCAATCATATGACAAATGGGCAATACTGAAATGACACTTGACAAAACTCGTATGAATTTTGACTTTCTGAAATGACTTTTGACTCCAGAAAGAATTTACGTCAATTTTTGCAAAATTTAAGGTCTTCAGTTCTGGATTGTTTGCAAATTGTACTGTCCAGATTTTGAAGGTTATACCAGATTTGATCATTTTTAATAGCCAAGTAGATAAACAAGCACGTAGAACAGCAAGCAAGTGATTCCAAGCACGTCTGAAAACAATGAACAAGGGAAAAAGAAACCTTGTGCATGAACAATCAAGTGACCAAATTGTGCTAATCCCTGAGAGTACTAATTGTGTATGTTCTGAAAAGTTTTGCAATAACACACATATACCTAAGAATGAAAAATTGGCCTCTCTAGGGTTTTTAGTAATGGTTTGACTCTGCAACTTTTATGATTCAAAGGGGTGAACTCCAATCCCAGCGCACCAGGGCTTTGACACAGTCTGAGAACCTAATCTTCAAGAGCTGCTAGGGAGATCTGACAACCCAACAATGAACCATACCCGTGGAGATTTCTTCCACAAGGACATTTATATAGTGGCCGTCACTACCATGGTGAAAATGGCTATTACCGCTTGAGGTTTCATCAACGTAGTTTTCCCTGTGAAGGGATTGTCCGCTACAGTTAACCCTCTCTAAAGGTGACTCACAGATTTATACCACAAGGGGACTTGGCTCCAGATTCAAGGTTTTGACACCTCTTCACTTTTAACCCAAACAAAGCAAGCAGATTAATCCGACACGCTAAGACAAAGTTTTTTTCCACCAAGGTCTGTGATATCAACTCCACGTGATCTATCAACCTCTCCGGGGAGAGAATGTATCAATCAATAAGAGAAGACGCACTAACCAATTTTGATTCACCAAATCTCGTGATATCAACCCTATGTGATCTATCAACCTCTCCGGAGAGAGAATGTGTCGATCAATAAGAGAAGATGCACTAACCAAGTTGAATGTAAAACGCACTAAGTATCCTCCCTACCTACAAGGATTCTGTCATCAAGAAAAATTTCTCTAGGAATCCAATCTCTCAAGAATCATGAATAGTGTTCATAGGGCCTAATTACTATATGAGCACAAATATATTCCCGAAAGCAAATCCACCAAAAGCATCCAAAAAGTAGAAAGAGGAACACTTAATGCTTAAAGCAAATATGAGATGAGTCCAAAAGGTGGAACACTTAACACCTCACACAAGCTGAAAATGAGTCCACAACTTAGAAAACAAGTGAGTTCCTAAAAGCACAAAAGGGTTGCCAAGTGGAACACTTAACACTTCTGTCCTATTGACCCCTCCCCTTTATGGCGCTGAGATTGCAACCACGGGGTGGAAATGAGGGGCCGGAAGATTAGCGAGTCCAATAACTCAAGATAACAATCAAGATCAATCACAAGTATTCTAAGACTACTTAATGAATCCTTAAGGGATCACAACCTAGTATCAAATTATGCAAGTGTGTAGAAATAGATCAAAAGTATGAAAAGATGCACACAAGCTTGACACATAAGAGATTTATTTTAAGTCCAAATCGAAATGTTTTCAGAACAAGGAGAATACCTCGTGATCCTCGCAACATGTTTAATAGATTCTACCTGATTTTTAGCAATTTTTGTTGAGCTTTTCCATGCAAGCAAGTGACGAACTCTCCAACAAGCAAACAAGCAAACAAGATATGCAAAATATATTCAACTTATGAAAACCATAGGGTTAGCTCTAAAAATCAATTGTTAGGAGTAATAATAACCATAAATTAATCCAAATGACAACTCATATCATGCATTGAATCATATGAAAAATAAGTGCATACCCATCATAAAATTTTAATTTTTTTGCACTACATTTGACCTAGTCAATAAGATCTAATTTTTTTGATATCATTTTGGCCACAAAAATAGAAATTCAGAATAGAGACCCCTACTTAAAAAACAAAGAGCTTTCCAAAAATGCAAAAATTTTAGAAAAATCTCTTCATTTGTGCCCTAGAGACCCGTTTTATCAAAATAGACTAGTTTTTGCAAATTGACTATTTGAGCTATTAAATTGCATCCAAATTTAAAACACAAATAATAAACCCCCTATATAATTTGAAGAGATTTCCGAAAATGTAAAAATTTCAGAAAAATATGCTGATTTGCGTCAGATATTAATTTTTTATGAAAAATTGAAAAAAATTTATTAAAAATTTAAAATAATTCAAAAAATTCTAAATTTTTTTTCAAAGCTTCCCTGATATGTCCTCAACCTGAAAAAAAAATTTCAGACCAAAACTCAAAGCCATTTGGGAGATAAAATTAAATCTTTGAAACTTTAGGGTTTTAGCTCCAAGAATCAAAATCAGCATGCAAAGGTGGGTTGCCCCACCGTGGGCGCCAGAAATGTGTGTATGAAAATTGTACCTGATCTGTAAACACAGCACTCAGTAAAACATTAGAGGTTAGCAAAAATTGAAATCGTGCAAAATTGAAAACTATGTAACCAAGCGATTTACTGCCTTCTAATAGGTGCGAGATTGATGTTCTCATATTGTAATCGAGATCAGTGACCTAGACGACACTTAAATGAAGGATTTGAATGCAATTGATCTAGATATGAGATTGAATGCAATTAAGTTATTTTTTTGGATTTTCTATGCAATAATAATGATTAATCTTATATGAAATCTATATGAAAAAAACTTGATATGAAACTATGCTAGATGAAATTGATATGCTATGAATGCTATTGAAAATTGATATGCAATGCTAATCTAACAATGATATGCAATATGAATGCAAAAATAAGATTGATCTTACAAAGATGTCGATTCGCAAGAGCTTTGATTCTTCAATTCCAATTCTCCAGCGTGATTGTGCAAAAACATGAGATGCTTGGATGCAAATTTGAGAGATGATTGAGAGATGAATTATGAAGAGCTGAGCCTTGTTTTTATAGAAATCCAGGGCTTTGAAGGTGCATGGAAAAAACCATAAATCACTCAAATAACTCAGGTTGATTTTTGAGTTATTTTTAAATAAAGGATAATTAAGTCACAAAAACATGCAAAAGCTAAGCTTTAACTCAAAATAGAGTTTAGCTTTAATTGATAATTGATAGTTGTCTGCTTTTGTGATTGTGCATGTTTTATTTATGAATTAATTTAATAATAAAAGTGATTTATTTTCAACTTAACTGCTTTTAAAAATAAAACAATTGATTTATGGGTTAATCAATTATTTAATCAAATTTTTATTAAAAACTATATTATTAAATAATGACAACTTGCTTTAATTAATTAAATAAAAATTTAATCAATTATTCATAGGATATTTGGATTTATTGTCAAAATTAAATAATACAATTAATAATAGATAGAATTAAATTTAATTACACAATTAAGTGGCAAGATATTAAATCTAATTAATTAAATATGAAAATATTCAATTAATCAAACTTTAGGATAAATGTGATTTATTGCCAAATAATTATAAAATTAAAAATAATTATGATGATTAGGAATATTACTAGGAATATTCTCCGATGCAGAATTTAAGATAATCAATTATGATTCGATGATGTTTAGATGTGCCTTAGATTATGACTTTGATGTCGATTTCATTCGATATGTAGATACAGGATATTAATGAACTTATAGCCCATTTTTGGGGTATTACACTACCTATCTGGAGAGGTATAAAGAAAACCTAATTGTGAGGTTACAGAGTATGCTAGTAATGTTGATGTTATTGACTGATAAGTCTAAGAATAAGAATGAAGGAGAATATCAGAGTTGTGATTGCTTGAAGTGAATTCCAAGAAGATCAGTGATGGAGATAAAAATAGAACTCAGTCAGTAAATTAGCATATATGTGCGCATTGGATCTGATATCTACAAAGTGATTTGTATGTTTTATAGATCAAAAACTACTTCTACTTTCTAACCATTGTAACAATCTAAATCCTTTAATCAAGGTTGACCTAACAGTCATTATTTAAATCCTTTAATCAAGGTGGCATTCTAATGGAATGTACTTAAGTCCTCTAACCAGGCCACTCCTAACAGGGTGATTTAAATCCTTTAACAGGTTCGCACCTAATAGTGTGTTTGTAAGCCTTTAACAAGGTTGGATTTTCACAGACCTCACTTTAGAAGAGTGAAAATATCAGTAACATGTTACAAAGTAGTTTTTCCCAAGTTGGGTTTCCACTATAATTTTGGTGTTATACTTGTGTGAATGTTTTCATGTGGATGTTTTGATATTCTACAAGTTAATTACTATAAGATAGTGGACTGCATGTTATATGTTTTCTAATATATGTTCTTTGAAGATTGAGTTGAGTTGGTGATTAGATCTAAGTTTGTTGAAGGGTTTATAAGTTCAATTGGTACTTCTGGACCTGAGAACAATGGATTCATCCCCCCTCTCCATTGTTCTAAATAATATTAACACACACTGCATATGATTGTAGATCTAGTATCTTTGATGGATATTGTTATATGTGCACAAATATGGTCACAAAGCTGATGAATGTAGATCAAGAGTGAATAATCCAAGACCGCCTGTGAACTGAGAAAACCCTTACCAAAGGGAAAGGAAATTCAATGTCACATGCTCAATTTGTTATAATTATGGACATATGGTTGTGAACTATAGAATGAGGACAAACAGAGGTAATGTTGGACCAGGAGGTCAACTGGTATGGCATGTTTTCACTATCACAAGATTGGTCATCTAGAAAGGAATTATAGAATGAGAAACCAACTAGTGAGCTGGTCAAAAAATCAAAAGGGAAAACAAATTATTAATGTGGAAGAGACCATAAAAGAGATGAGAAAGATTTGGAAAAAGAAAGATGACAGTAAGACATCGAAGGGATCCACATCACCATCAGGTGTGGATGGTTCTTCATCAAACTAAGTCACCTTTGACTTTGGGGGAGAAATAATTGCAAAACCCATTTCTGAACCCCCACTACTTGAGTGTGTGGTAAGATCTATCAACATATATAGATGCAATAAGGTATGTTAAATTTATTTGAGAAAATATTAATCATAAGGTTTTTTCAATCTGTAATAAGCTTGTTTATCAACTGGTGAAAAGGGTATGTTCAACTAGTTAGTGCATTTAATGCTCACATGTGAAGCTAGATAAAAAAGGTTATTTTTTATTACAATTTTACCTTGCACATTTTGAATCTTCTTGTGGAGTGAAAGAAGAGTTGTTTGGTCCATTTGCAGAGATCTTAGCAACATTAAAAATTTGATTGTGGTGATCTGAAAGAGAAAATTAATCAGAGGTTGTGGTGGTTGTCGTATTTTTGGAAAAAACTTAGTTGCAAATAGTT
This sequence comes from Chamaecyparis obtusa, assembly GCA_027943335.1. Classification (NCBI taxonomy): domain Eukaryota; kingdom Viridiplantae; phylum Streptophyta; class Pinopsida; order Cupressales; family Cupressaceae; genus Chamaecyparis; species Chamaecyparis obtusa. The sequence goes on from BSBK01000260.1 coordinate 209,192, forward strand.
TGAGGTATTTATCAATTATATTTTTGAGTGATTGAGAATTAATATGGATACTCCTAAGCTGATCAATATAATTGAGAGACCATGGAAATAATTCAAATGACACCTATTCAAGTCAATGGAAAATGATCTAGTGAGTGCCCTAACCAATGTACCCTATGGAGTTCTACATGTGCAAGATATAAGAGCTTATATTCAATACAAGATGGAAGATCTTGATATAGGAGCTATCTATGATCAGTACAAAAAGTTGTGTGATGATAATTTGATATTGAAGGATGAACACAAACATATAGCTTTTCAGCATGTTGGTAACTATCCTGATGAATTTGAAGATGGTCAGATAAGATATGTTCTTAGTAGGATACATGATCAATTCATATGGTTGGACAAACTGCATAAGATAACTAAGGAAGTAATCCATGTTGTAACCAGTCTATCTGCAACCAGTAATGTACTTGTTCTTCATACTATTCCCAAGGAAGAGGTGATTAAATTAAAAAATTCTAAATGGTATGGGTGTTTGATGATTGTGAATGATATCACAGATGAAGAATTTAAGTATGCATCAATGGTGATTGGATACAAGGTCTATCACTCCAATTAGATGAACAATATACCCGGTGATGCCATTCATACTGCCTACATGATGATCAAGGAAAATAAGGATTGTGATCTAGCTAAAGCACTGAGGGAGAAATTAATTCTGAATATTGAGAAGATAAAGAAGGATAAGAGGAATAAATTTAAATATGGTTAGTTGATTGTATGTTTATTCTTCTATTTTAAGAATATATTTCTTGGTATCGATAGTATAGCATGGATAGTAGGTACTCCAGTGTGTATTCAGATAAATAACATGATCAGAATCTTGGGTAGTGAATTTACTAGCAAGATATGGGGATATTTCAAATAATTTCATAAAAGGATGCATGAGAAAGAAAGAATACCTTCACAAATTGTTTAAAAATTCCAGGATATCATTTTCTTTATGGTTGATACTGATTCATGCTTGATGATGGAAGTTGAGCCTAGAACCACATGGGTAATGCCTATGGGATATGAATTTGAAGGAGACATCATTACATTATATACAGAAAAGTTGTTAGCTCAACCATTAGATCCCAAGACTCCAAGGACATTTGAGACATGAATAAAAATCCTTGCAAGTACACATTGATTTGATGAAACTGATCAATGAGAAGAAAATAAGAAAGGAAGCTTAACAATTCTTTAAACAAAGAGGCTTTACTAAGGACTAAATTGAGAAAGTAAGATCCAAACATGCTAAAGAAAAAGAAAGTGTTTATGGTATAGAACAAGAACAAGAAGAACAAGAAGAAGAAGATGTGGAAGTAGTGGGTGCAACTGGTAGTGCCCCAACCAGTAGAGAAACAAGAAGTGGTATAGTGGAGAAGGAGAAAGAAGTTAAAGAATTAGATATGATGAAAACTTATGCAAATAAATCATCCAAGGCTTCCAAGCCTTCTGCACCGATAAGATAACTAGTCAAACAAAAAAAAATTTGTAGGAAAAAGAAAGAAGGATAAAGCAATGAGAGATAAAGGTGCAACTGATGAAGAAAGTAAAGAGGTTGAATCAAAGAAGGAACAGAGATAGATAAAATCTAAAGGTAAAATGTATAAGGTGGTAGGTTCCCCTACTTCAAAATTATTAGATCATGATTTCACTAAATTCATGAGTTTTGATTACATAATTCAAGAAGTAAAGAAATGGGGACTATTTGTTAAAGTGAACATATATTTTGATAAGTTCGATAAAGATGATCATGATTTGATTGAAGATGCTATTGTTTATAGTATGAATAAATTTAGAAAAATAGTGATGGAACTATAAGGTCAAGTTCCAAATTCCTTATATAACAACCTAGAAGCTAGATGGCATACTGCAACTAGATAGGATAAGGAATTGATAGAGTATATGGTAATGAAACTACAACCAGAGATGTCACAAGAAGAAGTGAAAAAGGATCTTGCTACCACAAGACCTTTATTCAAGACAAAGAAGAGACTCGCTAGATTTCTATGTGGTGAATCTCTTGGTGTATAGGATGAGACTGAAGAAATTTTGATGAAACACTTTGGTATGCTCAAGGATGCAAAGATGGAGAAAATAGTTGAACATGTTGAGGAGCCAGTGAGACTCAAATTGGATGAAGATAAACTAATGTTTATTCAAACCAATGAAGGATGGAAGATTGATGGTGTTAGTTTCACATTAGAAAATTAATCTTTCAATGTTACACAAGATAATGTGGATAACACAGGAGATATTTCAGCTCAAGGAACATAGGTTAAATCAATCAACATACTTGATCAACCAAACATTCAAGAGGAACAAATGGAGGATGCAAAAATAAAGTTGGTTATAGTCAAGATTTTCCTGATGATGCAAAAGTAAATGCTACTACAAATGTACCAGAACAATAAAAAAATTCTAGAAAAGGAGGGTACAAATGATACTGTGCAAGCTAAACAAGAGGAACTAATTACTAAGACAAAAAAAGAAAATATGTCATCTTCCTCATTGTCCAAGATAAGAATTGATGATGATGACTTATCAGTAAAGGGTCAAATAGATCTAAGCTCAATGAGTCTGGAGGACATGATTAATTTTGCAATGGAAATTAAGTCCAAAGCCAAAAAGGAGAAGATGAAGCAACAAGGACAAGTCATATTAAAAGCCATAGATTTACTTTCTAAACTAGTACCATAGGTTGAATATGACAAGAAGGATACTCCTATTGAGTATTTGGGATAGCTCATTACGTCTATTAAAGAAGAGATTAAGAATCTTGAAGATGCATCAATTGAGAGAGTGGAAAAGGATTATGAAAAGAAAAGATATGAGAAATTGTCGCAATCTATTGCTCAAGATAGAAATGTTGGAGATTTGCCAGCAAGTTAGAGTGTTGACTGTATGTTTGTCATTGATGACAACATATGGTCAGCAACATGTGTGGAAGCATGATGGAGAGAGCCTTGAGTATATTTTTCCTAGATATTTTATCAGCATGATATCATAGATGTAGAGGTTGATTCTGAGTGAAGATGATAATACAATAGTCTGTATCAGTGAGTGTTCCTAACATGTCCCAGGAAGAGTTCTATATGTGATTTATAGTATGGTTTTAATGGATCCTTGCACATTTATATTTATGTTGTAGACATGTGTATTATTCTATCATGTTCATGGACGCAGAGTCTGATATGTAGTACAGGTTGAGTTATGAGGTTTCTAGTAGTTAGTTATAGTTTCTTGAGTTTATCAGATGGAGCCGACATTATTTTTATTGTTGTAGTAGTTGCGCCTATCATTTTTATATGTGTGCTTGGATTAGTGTTTGGAGAAGAGTTAATAATGTTTGGTTAAGAGTGCATGATATAATTCAGCATGAGAAGAAAGTATCAGTTAATTTGGTGGAGCTGGCAGTGTGAAGTGACGTGTCTACTCATATGGAGTTGTGTGATCCTAATTTGTGTTGCGTGCTTAGTATAGCCAACTAAGATGTTATTGGAGAGTTGTATTATTTATCTTATATGATTTCAAGATGGTTCTAATACACTGACTTGATTATATCATTTAGAGGAAGATATTTATAGGCAGTCATTTTGTGATTGCTAAGTATGGCCAATAGTTGAAAGAATAGAAGAGAGTAGAAGGTGTGAAGTATTGAGCCATTAGAAGAAGGTCTATGTGACAAAATAGAGAGTGTATGCTATCGATTGGAACTGATCAAGATAATAGGTCTATTATTTCACCAAGATCTAGATATAGTGTGTATCTGTTAAATAGAAGGTTGTAGCCTTCACTCCTTTGAGCCTAAAATCAATATTAGAGCCTACAATCAAAGGATTAATGAAGCAGTTGTAGGAATCAGAAACAATGGTGGAGAGATCTCGAAAGAAAACATAATGGATAATTTGATGACTACTTTGACACTAGAATATGAGAGCAAGATAAACATCCTAGATGAGACTATGCAATTTTCAAAATACTTCAAAAGAGAGACCTTAATTAGTAATATTTCATCTTTTGAGATATCAAGTTTGAAGACAAAGCCCAAAAGTGAAATAGCCTTCAAAGCTTCACTCCATGGTAAGAAATCCTTGAACACTTTTGGTAATTTTGATGATAATGATGATGAAGAGAAAGCACTAGATTAATTCATTGATTTGATTGCTAAGAAAGAAAAGAAAGGAAAAGGAAAATATGAAGGTCAGTTACCATTCAAATGCTTTTCATGTAACAAGATCGGTCACTTTGCATCTAAGTGTCCTACAAGAGTCAAGAAGTTCAAAACTAAGTACAAGCCTAAGTATACAAAAGAATTTTACTATGCTGGAGATGGAGTATCATATGAAGATTAAGCTAAGGATGAAATTGGATTCATTTCTCTTGAAGAAATAGAGAAAAATATTTGATGAAATGGACCTTGAAGATGAAAAGAAAGCACAAGAGTTAGCATTGATTTCACAAGCTGACATCAGGACAGATTGGATCATTGATAGCAGATGCTCACATCACATGACAGGAGACAAGGATAGATTTGTACATCTAGATAGGTACAAAGGCGGCATGGTTATATTTGGAGACAACACTCCTAAACCTATCATAGGTAGAGGAGCTACCACCTTGGATGGAAAGAACAACACTGATGATGTTCTTTATGTTGATGGTTTGTAGCATAACCTACTAAGTGTTGGAGAGTTTCTTGACAAAGGCTATCAGTTGGAATTCAAAGACAACAAGTGCATCATTAATAACAAGGAAGGAGAAATGATTGCATTAGGTTCAAAGACTAAAGGTAATGTTTTTTAGCTTAATCCTGAATCAATTTGTTTTGTTTCTAAAGTAGATGACAATTGGTTATGGCACAAAAGACTATGTCACATCAATTTTGACAACATAGTGAAGATAAGCAATGTAAAGACAGTAAGAGACCTTCCTAGCATTGCAAAATGAGTTGATACAATATGCAAGGAATGTGTAATGGGAAAGCATGTGGGGAATTCATTCAGAAGCAAGCATAATTCAATAGAGAACAAATTGGATCTAGTGCATACAGACCTATTTGGGCCAACTCAAACAAGATCATACTATGGTGAAAGGTACTTTATTTTATTTGTTGATGATTATTCTAGAATGGTTTGGGTTGTGTTCTTAAAAGAAAAGTTAGAAGCATTTGAGAAGTTCAAAATATTCAAAGCTAAGGTGGAAAATGAGTCTGGATTGAAGATAAAATGTCTGAGATCAGATAGAGGAGGATAATTCACCTCTGACAGATTTTATGAGTACTACAAAGAACATGGGATAAAGAAGTAGTTAAGTGCACCTAGAACCGCCTAGTAGAATGGAATTATAGAAAGGAGGAATAGGCTCATACTTGACACAGCATGCACCATCATGATTGAAGGAAAGGTCACACACACCTATTGGAGAGATGCACTCAATACTGCAGTCTATACAATCAATAGAATTCAATTGAGGCCAGGTACAGACAAGACACCTTATGAGCTATGGTTTGGGAATGTACCTATAGTAAAATACTTCAAAATATTTGGAAGCAAGTGCTACATCAAGAGAGATGAAGAAATTGGCAAGTTTGATGCAAGAAGTGATGAAGGTATTTTTCTTGGTTACTCTACTAAAAGCAAAGCTTATAGATGTTTTAATTTAAGATTTAAGAAGATCATTGAAATTGCTCATGTTAAGATTGATGATAAGTTTATGATTCAAGAGAGATATCATGATTATGCACTTATGATTGAAGAAGAACCTAGACCTACCACTAGAGAAATAGCTATTGATGAAATGTTTGACAACATTGATGTATTATTCAATGATCCTGAAACTAGTGAAGAAGAATCACAAAAGTGAGATGAGAGAATCACACCTAATGTTCCTAATTTCACATCTAGATACCATTCAAAGTTAGACATCATTGGAGATCAGAATAGAAAATTCATGACAAGATCAAAAGCAAAGAGTTCCATAGCTAATGAAGAGGTATGCTTACTTTCACAGATTGAACATTTAAGTGTTGAAGATGCATGTAATGATTTAAATTGGCATGAAGAAATGAAAGAAGAGCTAGATCAAATAATTAAGAATGATACATGGGAACTAGTCCCTAGGCCTAGTGATAATAATGTGATTGGAACCAAGTGGATATTCAGAAATAAGATGAATGAAGATGGAACAGTGGTAAGAAACAAAGCAAGACTAGTATGTAAAGGATATGCGCAAAGAGAAGGAATTGATTATTTTGATACATTTTCCCCTGTAAGAATATTGGAAGCAATAACATTGTTTCTAGGCTATGATACATTCAAAGACTTTAAAGTATACTAGATGGATGTCAAGTCAGCATTCTTGAATGGAGAGCTAAAAGAAGAAGTTTACATAGAGTAGCCTAAAGGATTTACCTTATTAGATAGACCTAATATGGTATGCAGATTGAAGAAAGCCTTTTATGGACTTAAGCAAGCCCCTAGAGCATGGTATGAAAGACTTGATGGATACTTGACAAAGATTGGATTCAAGAAAGGAGCAGTAGATTGTAATTTATTCATAAGAGAAACATCTGATGGATTGTTGGTAGTTGCTATATTTGTTGATGACATTATCTCTTGTGGTAATGACAAGCTTAGTGCAGAATTTGCTAAAGATATGCAGAGCGAATTTGAAATGAGCATGATTGGACCTATCAAGTACTTTTTGGGACTGAATGTGCAGCAGCCAGACAAAGTTATTTTCATTAATCAATCTAAGTATGTGAAAGAGATATTGAAGAAGTTCAAGATGGATGATTGCAAGCTAGTAAGTACCCCTATGATAACAGGATGCAAGCTTTCAAAAGAAGATGATTTGGAAGTAGTAGACATGACCTTGTATAAGTCTATGATTGGTAAAATAATCTATCTTGCTCAATCAAGACCAGATATTTCCAATGCATTTGGTATTGTTGGAAGATTTGCAACAGATCCTAAACAAATTCATCATATGACAGTAAAGATAATATTCAGATACTTGAGAAGAACTATAGACTATGGTTTATCATATCCTAATTTAGAAAATGTGGAACTTCATGTGTATACAGATGTAGATTGGGTAGGTTGCGTGGATGATAGAAAGATTACCTCAAGAGGAGCAATATTTTTTGGAGATAGACTTGTTACTTGGACAAGTAAGAAGCAAAATTATATTTCTCAGTCCACAAAAGAAGCAGAGTATGTTGCAGTAGCATTAAATTTCTCTACAATTGTGTGGATCAAGAAGATGATAAAGGATTTTGGTATTCAGATTGATTATCCTATTGTTATTCATTGTGATAACACTAGCAACATTAATATGTCAAAGAACCATGTGATGCATGCAAAGACAAAACACATTGAGATAAAATATCACTTCCTAAGAGAGAAAGTAGCAGAAAAAGAAGTAAAGTTGGACTATGTGAGCACAAAGGATTAGCTAGCAGACATATTCACAAATCCTTTACCAAAGGATACATTTGAGTATCTCAGGGAGAAGTTGGAAGTAATTCCCTTCCCTGAATCTGATTAGATTTTGCAGGGGTGCATCAGTCCTCAATGACTGATGAAAGGTTGACTACTCTACTTCAGGCGTATTACTAGTGCTTAATTGTTTGGCACCCGTTGCCATTGATGTCAAAGGGGGAGTAGGTATATAGTCATGAAAAAACAAATAGTAAGAGGATACATCAATTGATATTCAGAGCATTTAGTAGTAGATGGAGGATTCATCCTTAAGGAAGTTTTGTTGAGGAAATGGAGAATATTATAAAAGAATTATAGAAAGGGGGAGTGAGTATTTAGCAAGAAGAAACAAAATAGTAAGAGATGGAGGATTCATCCTTGGGGGAGTTTTGTTGAGGAAATGGAGAATATTATAAAATAATTGTACATTTGGATTGGTGGTGTTTTTCATTCCATATGTTTCCATCAATGCCAGAGGGGGAGATTGTTGGAGATTTGTTAGCAATTCAAAGTGTTGACTGTATGTTTGTCATTGAAGATAACATATGGTAAGCAACATGTGTGGAAGCCTGATGGAGAGAGCCTTGAGTATATGTTTGCTAGATATGTTATCAGCATGATATCAGATATGTTATTAGCATGATATCAGATATGTTATCAGCATGATATCATAGACACAAAGGTTGATTCTGAGTGAAGACAGTAATACAATAGTCTGTATTAGTGAGTGTTCCTGACAGGTCATAGGAAGAGTTCTGTAATGGAGCCTTGCATGTTTATATTTATGTTATAGACATGTGTATGATGCTATGTTCATAGATGTGGAGTCTGATAAGTAGTACAAGTTGAGTTATGAAGTTTCTAGTAGTCAGTTACAGTTTCCTGATTTTATCAGATGGAGCCGACATTGTTTTTATTGTTGTAGTAGTTGCACCTATCATTTTGATGTGTGCTTGGATTAGTGTTTGGAGAAGAGTTAAGATTTTTTGGTTAAGATCACATGACATAATTTAGCATGAGAAGAAAGTATCAGTTAATTTGGTGGAGACAACAGTGTGAAGCGACGTGTCTACTCATATGGAGTTATGTTGTCCTAATTTGTGTTGTGTGCTTAGTATAGTCAACTAAGATGTTATTGGAGAGTTGTATTGTTTCTCTAATATGATTTCAAGATGGTTCTAATAAGCTGACTTGATTATATCATTTAGAGGAAGATATTTATAGGCAATCATTTTGTGATTGCTAAGTATGGCAGATAGTTGAAAGAATAGAGCAGAGCAGAAGGTGTGAAGTATCGAGCCATCAGTAGAAGGTCTATGTGACAAAGTAGAGAGTGTATGCTATCCATTAGAACTGATCAAGATAGCAGGTCTAACTTGTAGTTCACCAAGATCCAGATATAGTGTGTATCTGTTAAACAGAAGGTTGCAGCCTTCACTCCTTTGAGTAGTATGCTCCTAGACAATGTGTCCTCACCCCTAACAGGGTTAATTGTAAAAGAATCCTAACAGGGTCTAACCCTTGACCAAGTCACTATACTTAATGCATTGTAAAGATCAAATCCTAACATGGTTGTAAGATCTTCTAACAGGGATCATAATACTCTAGTACAATTTATAGTGGGTCCTAATTCCCACCAGGGTTTTTACCTATTTGGGTTTCCCTGTAACCAAAATTGTGGTGTTGTGTTAAGTGTTCTTATATTTTTTTTATGATTAATGTTCTTCTGTACTTAATTGGATAAAGAATTGAATCTTGCAGATAACTGATTCACACCCCCCTCCCCTCTTAGTTATCTCTTGGCACTATTCCTAACAAGAAACACTCTTACAATATTTATGAACTAGATTAATGAAGCATTACATGAAGGAGGTAAGCCACTAAAAACTATTTGTGAATTTTCTTATTTTATGCAACATTTTGAGAATAAGAAGGGTGAAGTTCAACTAGAACTAAATGCCTTGTCACAAAGTTTTGATCCCCTCCATATGTTTGCTACCACTTTTGGAATTGAGGTAGGAAAGATTCATGAGAAGTTGAATATCTGTAGAGATGAACAAAACAAGAGAATTGGTAACCTCATGGAGCTTCCACTAGTAAATTTTACCTTAAATTTCGATGAGAATTAGTCAAATTTTTGACAATAATTGGTCGAATCCACGACTAAAACTTTCGTCGCTCTTTTTTCATCGATTTCTCTACATATTTCTTATTGGTCAAAATTTTGACTGTAGTATTCGTCTCAATTTTGAGTGTAGCAATTGCTTGAAACTAGAAGAATCACTGTCAATTTTTTGGTCCAATGGTTGAAATTGAGACCATATGACTGGTCAAGTTATCCACCAACTGTTGTAGAAATTATCGTCGATTGTATAGTATTGTCATCAATTTTTTTGGGTGCAATGGTCAAAATTTTGAGCATATACTAATGGGGCAATGGTCTCAATTTCGACCATACTATTGGTCAAATGTATGGCATTGTGGTCAAAATTTATTCTGTGCAAAGGTCAAAATTGAGACCAATACTAAACTTTTTTTAAAAAAAAATTTGTATTAAAAATGTCTATTGGTGTCTTATTTGAGCTTATTTTTAAAAATCTCCTGTGTATGATGTGTTGCTTCCTCTCTATGCATTAAACTATCTTGTTGACTAGATGAGGTTTGCATCCTAGATCACGTGCATGCTCACAGCTCCATGCAGTACAACAATTCAAACAAGTATATGAAAAACATCTACTCAACCACCTATAAATAGAAGTGATTTCTTAAAAGACAAGGAAGTGAGCATTATTGGGGAAACCAACCTAGAGTTGGCCTAAGAGAAAATTAATATGCCTAAAAAGACAAGAAAACCAACTTGGGTTGGCCCAAATAGGACAAAGATTTATAATTTGTTAAAAATAGTGTTGTAAAACACTTATTCAAAATTGCCTCAATGAAAAATGTTTTATTTGGGGCTATGACATTGTCATTCTTCATTTAGAGTTCACATTTTCTCTCTCAACTTTACTATCACTTTACTCTCACCCTCAAGTTGCCTCAATTCAATTATCCTCCAAATGTCAACCTAAACAACATCTTTCTTTATTATCCGACCATTTTCAATGTGGTCCTCTATCACATTAGTTCTTGATAATCCTCCCAATGTCCTACCATCCACCTATGAGTATACACCCTATAAGAAAATTATCTAATTCCTCATTAAAGAAGCCCTTATTTCCTCAATCTCTATCCTTCATCCTAGGGTTTCTAAGAATATGATCAAAATCCTATCTAGTTCTTATTTTGTCACCAATGTGACTTATTCCCTTATTGAATAGATCCTTGACAACTTCCTACGCTCTCTCTCACTTCCCACAATTCAACTAGACCTCTAAAGTAACCATAATAGATTCCTTTTCACTATTGTTATAAAACTCTTCTTGTATGTATAAAACTCATAATTCATAAGTTCCCTCAACTATGCATCTTGCTTTCTCCCTCCAATTCCTCTTCTCAATTTACCAATTTCCTTATAGCAATGCAAGATGTGCTACCTCTGCATCCTCTTGACGATGCTTTTGATGACTTCTCTTCACTTACAAGGAGTAACATGCAATAAAGCTTAGTACATTAACATATATATGTTGAACATGCCGAATGATTGGGGGGGAGAATCAGCATATAAAAAAACATAAACTATTTCATTTGCATTTTAAGTTATAAACAATAACTAAATGAAGAATTTGAAATAAAAGCATGCACCACAAAAACAAACACAAGAACACCAAGATCTTTACGTGGAAAACCCAATTAGGGAAAACCCATGGAGAGAGTTAACTCACACTATATGAAACAAGTGTTACATATTTGTTTTAAGGCTCACTTCTCTTGGAAAGAACTTGTTGAGCAATATACAATGAGAAGAGAACTAGTTGAGGAGATGCTCTAAATTTTGATAACAATAATATTGATCAAACAAATAACATTTACCATTAAATTCCACAACTCACTTACTATACCAACTCACCAATCCGCCATGACTATTATGTCTTTCTATTTATTTAGAACATTCACTGATTCCTGCAAGAATATAACATTCTTCAATGATCATTCATGGACTGTTACAATTCTAGCATGGTTAATTATTTCCACAAAAAATAGTTACTTCAGAAGTGATTGTGAAACATGGGCCTAGCCTACTTCAATCACACCCGATAACATTGCATACTTCCTCCCAAGACTTGGGATAACAATTTGTTGAAAACTGTTTCAATATATATTCAAGAACTAACTTTAGAATTGAACTTCACTTTCCCGTCACATAGAACCAACTCCCAATATCTTTGAAAATTGTTTCCATACATATATATATGAGAATGAACACTTAGCAATTAACGCCAGTTCTCTGAACAAAGCCGTTATAAACTTAAACACCTACAAGAGTGTAATGCCCAAATTTAAAACACGAGATTGAATATCACACAACAAGTTTATTCTACTTAAACTACATGTATAAAAAATTTTTTAAGTCAACAACCAAACACTGCATTATTTAAAGTGATATTTTATGATCCTACATATTATACCATTTAACTATAATTTGAAATAACAATACATCTACTATAATGTTTAAATGACAACATGACTTGCACTTGCGTACTTGAATCTCTCTTTTGTATTTCTATGCTATGCTCTTATCCCAAATACTTGTTCCTATATATAGGGCTACAAACTAGGTGCATAATGTAAGGTCCATTGAAAGTTAGATACATGAACATATATATAATTACTACATCAATATGTTGGATAGATAAATAGTGAAGTAGTTACTCAATAAGCTTCTTACCAAATACCCTAAAGTTCTATTCAAATCAAATTTCCTAAATTGATGTATGATTATCATTAGATGAATTCCAATGGAAAAATAATAACAAAGAACATGCTCTACCACTAGTTCATTTTAAAAAACACCAAACCAAATACTTCTATGATAAGATTTTGAGATGAGATTTCATACTATCAATGCGTTACCATCAATTATAACAACATACTTGAGTTGTGCTTTCATGCTTCTTCACCATATTCTAACACCTATATCTGCACACACATCTTCACAACTAGATTTCAAATTATCAGTCATTACATTAAATATATGATTATGTTATAATCTTTTGTATTAACTTATCTAGGAGAAAAGTGGACAACAACAACAACAACAAAAAGTCCTAAGGGTGAGACCTAAAGACTCAGGGGCTCATCTTAGATGGCCTTGCCTAAGTCACACACAGAGTCTTCATAGTTCGACACTTGGATTTTAAACTTTCTAATGCTAGTTCACAAAAATAAAGTGTACGAAATAGTTATATAGTTCAAAGGATATTAAATATGTTAATGAACAAATGATTTCTACACAAGTACTAAATTCCTTAAATACTATCATGTAACAATTAAAACTTAACTTTTAAAATAGTTATGTTATAAAAACTTCAATATACGATTAACTATATAACTCAAATAAATTAACTATACAATTAACTATATAACCCAAATAACTTGAAATTATTGAATAACTAAAATAGAACTTAATAAATAAAATTGTTAAAAATTCTATACAAAATTACATGATACAAATCCATCTTTTAATACAATGATTCTTTAACTAATCAAAACTTTGATTAAAATAACTCATAAAAGAGTTTTTTTATTTATCTAAATCTCAACTCATGATTTTCAATATAACCCAAACCAATATTTTAAGGAGAAGTTTAAAGTGAAAGATGAATCTGAAAAGTCTGGAATCTAAAAAAAAGAGAAGTTGATTCTTTTAACTAGGAATTTAAAACTAACCAATAAAGTTTTGGACTTCTTAGCTATATATTCCATATAATTCCTAACTCCGTAAAAGTCAAATAATCCAAAGATAGACTACCATACATAATCGAATAATGAAAAAGACAAAGTGTTTTTAATGCTGCAAACAAAGCTTCCCATTTTCAACTTCATACCCAACGCTCAAACTAAATGGAACCCTTTTATATTATATTACAAAACAAGCTCTATTACTGCAATTATTTCTTATATTACAGAACAATTGTATAATTACTATATTTTAAATTCTTTTACTCCATTTTGCATTCTGAAATCAACACCATCTTTAGAATATAAAACAAACTACATATTAATAATTAAGGATAAAGATATCTACTAAGGACTTTGAGAGTCTTAAATAGAACACAGAATTAATTCTCTATCTTACATGATAGGAAACTAAACAAGACTTTAAATTCATGAATTCTTCCTATAGGAATTCAGCTTTTTCAAAGATTTAATCACTGAAAAGGGGAAACAACAATATGCATATAATAGCAGTACAGTGATAGACAAATATAAGAAGCTTGAATAGTATAGCATAGGAATGCATAGTTAACCACATTCCTAGGACAAAAATAGCATTTTAGCTAAAACATTATGAAACATTATTATGGAAATAAAATGAAAGCTCTTACACAAGTTTATGAGAGAGCATCCAAAGCTAAATAGGAAAGGAACCGTCTCAGCTACAACAAATGGAATAGAAAAGCACATAGGACAATGATTGAAGAGATTGATATTATGATCATTAAATTAATTGCTATGACTCTTGAAATAATTAATATAATCATTACTTTTCAAAGACAATGATACTAATGGAAAAAAATAGAATAAACAGAAATACGTAATGGTGATGTATTTGCTAGTGTCTGTGATTATAACAAGACATCCCCAGTTCTCTTTATATTGTCGACATCATGAAGACATGTCTAGTTTAGAGATATAAAGAAAACCAATCAACCTTATGAGATTCTCAAAATAATAGAGTTAAATGCCAGTAATATCTAGTACCAAAATCGATGGCAAAATGTTTAAAATTGACAGGGAGATAAATAAATAGTTCAACTTATAAATCAATAAGACGTAATGCACCATTTTAATTAAGACATGAAAATGATAATAGAAAAATAACCTCATAACTGAACAAACTAACTAATTGGATACAATAATGCATTCGACCAGCAACACAACGAAGAGAAATAATGAGCTTCGAAATAGGTATCGACATCCATCAAAGCCTAATGAAAGTGTAGTAGGCAATGTACTGTAGAACATGCATGAAACATTGGGAAGAATAGACAACACATCTATGATGTTGTTTGGAAAAGAGACCCTAGGAAATGTCGAATCGTCAATTGATAGGCCTTTTTATTCACTCCATCTTCCCCCAAAATAAAATAAGACAATACCATTTGTGTTGTCATAGTAAAATCAAAGAGAAGCTAAAAAAATGTCATGGCAGTAGCACCATAATTGCAGGGTACCCATTCCTATCCTCTCCCATGTCAAGAGCCCTTCCTCATTGATGGCAAAGCTGGCCATATGCGCTGAGGATAAATCTTTATCATGTTTTCTGGCTTTTGTGCTTCCCAAAGTTTCATTTTAGTTGGGATACTTAATATATGGTATAAATATGACTGACAGGATACAGGGGTTCTCATAATTCCTCTAATCATAATTATGGCTTCTAACAACTATGGTCATCCTCTTTATATCCAAGCCTCAATGAAAAGAAGATACCTATCATTAATTTTAACTATCCCGTTATCGTGTTATTTTATGGTAGTAGCAAGCTCAATCCTTCATTACTCTTTTCATTGTCTTCTTGCCTTATAATTTGTATAATATAACATGATATTTTATTGAACTAATCTTAGTTTTCATCTTGTTGTTTAATTAGTTCAATTTATACTTCATATTCAAGAAGCATTCTTTGTAATTATTGGCCATCAAATTATTTTTGTATATTTAATGGTTTTATTCTTATTAGTATTATCTTCTCTCACCCCTTCTCATCAAATGCATAGTAGAAAAATTATTCATCTTTGAATATATATTTAAAAGAAAAGGACTCTCTATCAACATAATAAGTACCCCTTTGAATTCTATTTGGAGAATAGTTATACAATATGCATAAGATATTTTCTAAAGTTAAAAATAATATAATTAGAATCAACTATTCTATTACATAATAAATTTATCAACCAACAAACCATAAAGTATCTCTCCAACTGTCATTTTAAAGAAAACATATAATCATCTTTAGATGTGTTCTAATGGATAAGAACTAAGAAAGCTTGCTCTCAATTTATCTTTAAGAACATCAAAAATTGTCATCCTGAAATTATCCTATATACGAAATCAAAGTCATTAGTCCAACCCAACGTCATAGACATGAAACATTAAACTACTCGCATTCAACATATTATTTAACAATCTCAAGTATAGTATAGGTTCAATATTAAAGTAATCCATAAGACAGATGCCAAGGTATAATTAATCATAATTATTGGTAAAAGATTGTAGATATAAATGTAGAAATATGAAAGGAGATTTCACCATAAATAACTTTATTCATGGAAAAAGTTCATTATTTTCATCATCAGAATTATTGTATTATTCAAAATTAACAAGCACATATTCAAATAACTCAATGTATTGTAGTGATAATAAAATTACTAATAGTTAGGTCAATACACATAATAAGATTGAAGTACTTACCTCCTCATCATGAGGCTTGTTTTGTACCACACACTTCTTCCAATTCTAAGGTCATATCCTAATCAATCAAAATCATCAATACAATATAGCATTATATACAAATAATCTTGATGTTATAATCATCACATAGTACAAAACATTTATATTCACTTCTTCCTCCATAAGTGAAAAAAAACCATACTCTTACCCTTTTAAAAAAAATTTATTTTCTAAGTTTATACTCCATATTAACTATTCCATGTGAGAAACATAATCATAACTAAACTTTAATCATAAACCAAATATCTCTATTATCAAACTCAAGTAACTTACCCTCAATAAACCTCAAAATAAAAGGCATAAGTTTTGATCTATAGGTGGGGCCTCACAAAGAGTTTAATACTCATCTTTACTGACAAATAAACATTCACCATGAACTGCAACAGCGTAGACTTCAAAATGAACACAAGGTAGGGAATCCCATCCAAACTAGAGTCAACAACCACACCAAGGACATTCAAGATAACCCAGCATAGAAGTTAGTTGCCAATAAACACTCCCATAAGCGTGTGCCACATTTTGTGTAGAAGAGAACAAGATCAGTGTAAAAGAAACCACAACATGAAGTGAAGGATACAAGCAATGATAGAGATAGAACAACATTCAAACAATCTCAATAAAAATAATGATCTTATTTTAAGTGTCTTTAGAAAACCTGTGAACAATTTAATAAAAAAGCAATGCCAATATGCCAATGCAAAGAAAATAGAAAAAAATACTTGCAAAGAATTGGAGATATAAAGTAACTTTTTGGTTCACCACCAATCAAGATACCAATTTTTAAATACTCACAATGGATCTTTTCATCATAATGCATCTTCATAATGGACTGTGCCTGTACATTTACTCTTAATAGTTAAGTAGTTTTGGTGTTTCTTGGAGATATGGAATCCTCCCACACTCTGTGATGCCTATGATTTGTGGGAGGAGTTCCTCAATGTAATATATGTTCCATATATTGTTGGAATATAGGAAAAGTTGGGAAATGGAAAGAAACAATGACTGTCACAATGTAGAAGTTCAAAAATTGGTGCCATGAACAACAACAGTCATTGGTTGAGGATTTTTCTCCAAAGAAGGAGTACATTTTATGGTGGATCCTATCTAGTTAGGTCCTAGTGAAGGTGTTTGGTTCAAAGCTGGAGCCTTGGAGTGGTTAGAAGTGGTGGTTTGGTGATGCCCTAGCCTTATGACCCTTAAAATGAGGGTTTGACAAAACAATGGTTAAATGAAGGCATGGAAACTTAAAACCTTGAAAATCTATGGATTGGGATCATTTTTCAAGACTATTTAAGGGTTTGGAATCTTGGAAGTGAGAGGAGTTATAAGTTGCTTTGAAAAGTGAGGGCTAATTAGGCCTAGAGTGAGTGCTTTATAGGGCTGGATGACTTCACCAGTCAAGGAATCATGTCATGAGATTGACATAAGTTATGTAACTTTTTGAGGGGCATTCAATCATGTATTTTTTTCCTTGGGTTTTTTTGGGAAAATGTGGAGTTAAGTGCAAATTGTTTGTTGAACCGGGCTACTAGGACAAGCCTAGAAGGGCTAAAGTGTGAAATGGTGACATTGCCAAAAACAAGAAGGTCATTTTGAACAAGTAACTTGTAAGGTGTTTGATAGTAAGCAAAAAATGGTATGTGATTAATGTTAGCTAGGATTACCGCTAGAAGAGAGAATGGAAAATATAACTAGTATAATAATGCATAGATTGATAATAGTTGAATATTACTACAAATGTACAAGACACATTGTTTAAATATAGGCAAGTTATGATGTAGGAGTAACAATATTTTGACACATGGCTTAATCATATGCAATGAGACAACCATTCATACAAATTTATTAAATCCATAAAGAAAATATTAAATGGCTAGTTAACAAAAAGTCAATAATGAGAGATGAAACCATTATAACCATATTTTAGAAGTGACACGGGATATAAGGATAAGTAACTTAACACCAAAGTATACTTAATATGTGAATAGGTTCTCTGACGTATAGCATCCTACTTCCTCACACATCCTAAGAGTACTCTCTGACCCAAGCATCCTTCAAGACTCCAATTTTTGATAAATGAGGCATCTAGCATGGCTACAAAATCTCCTGACTTGACAATTCACCATCTTCTTCAAAAGAATCACCCAAAGCTCAACCCAAACACTTCTTCATCTCTGACCCAAAAGGACCCACAATGCCCTTCAACATACCCTTACACCCTAGATCACAATCTTCACAAATTCTACCTCTTGTATACAACCCTTCCTTGAATTATTCAAAGACACCTAACATGCTTCCAAACAACTTTGAGAGGTTATGGTCTTCATCATGGATTCTTTTTTTTGTGACAACTCCTTTGGATAGTTAGAGAGATCCAATCAGAAGTTCAATCCCTTAGAGTGACTGCAAATATTAACATGGAATGGCCTAAAAGGATGAATCTCCTAGTTTTTATAGTGAGACAGAGTATGGACAATCCAAAATGACAAAATGATTCCTTTGAACCTTTAATAATGTGAGGCAAATGATGAAAGTAACAAGGACTCTCTTCTTTAACTCCTAGTGCTTACAATCAATGGCTTGGAATGGAAAATGTAACTCCCAAACTGAATGCAGAAATGTGGCATCATATCTCAAAGAATTTGAGAGGCTATGGGATCCTTTACATCACTATGATATCATATCCATTTACTAATTACATTCATACAGAGCAATTCTTGAGAAGATTGATGGTTTGTTGGTCACAATAATCTGTGATGAATAGTCATTTATAACCTCCACATAAAGGATAATTAATCCATTCGCTTCAGTTAGAATTTAGATTGTTTAGTTACATAACTTTTCCCAAATTTATAGAAAGATCCAACAATTGAATAAAATGTTATGCTTCCTTTACCAAAACTAGGAATGATTGTCATAAAACTAGACAATTATGACTAATAAAGCAATTTGATCTCAAAAAGAACAAGTAGATCTGCTGATCCAAATTCTTACAATGATGTTAAGACTCCTCTTAACCTTATCCAATCATGTGCAATCATTAGAACCATTTGTTCAATCACATATTATCAAGAAAAATGAAATTTGCAGTCACAGTGAGTAAAATTCAAATAGCAATCCGCCTAGGGCTTGCGAGATCTCAAATACAAAATGGATTGATCCAAAAAAAATTGAAATGCTTAGTTAAATAAATGTACGATCAACATCCACAATTTCAAAATTTTCCAATGGTTAGAAATGAAGAAATCAATCAATTTGTATCCAAACCCTTGAACATGGGGTTCCATGACTGTTTTGACAAAAATGAATGGATCTTTCTCTATAATTCATCGAAGAGCATGAAAATTAGATCAAATGGAAGGAGATTCATCAAAATTCATCACCAAGTTGAATTACAATCAAAATGAATCAGTATCAGATCATAGCGCATGACTGTTACAATGATTTGCAAGATAAACACAATAAAATGCAATGTTTTCTATTGAAACTTTATTGAAATTTCATCCAATCTCCAAGATCTGTCTACCCTCATCCCAAAGAGGGGTATATAAGTCAGTTAAAATCAGTTTTAACTACTTCCAACTGACCTCTAAGGTGGTTGATGGCTTAATCCCTCTTTTGACAACTTTTTAGTGACCCTTATTACATTCCAAACATGACCAATATGACTCAAATAGAACAAAAAAACACTGTTTCCATGCCATTTCCACCTATTTGACTAGTTTGACCACTTTTGACCCACCTAGGGCCTTATAGGCCAAATGGGTACATTATGGCTCAAATGGCCTTACAATTGAAACATAATGCATGAAAGAACTATGAAAATGCAATGAATGGCCTTATCATGGACTTATTACAAGCTTTGGCCAAAATTTGGTCCCGGTTCCTCATTGTGTTCTTAGTGCTCTTGCACCATTCTCACTAATAATCTACATCATAGCAATAAATATCTAAGCGTAAGGTGAGGCATATTATATGGTTTAAAGAATAGAGATAGATCATAAGTCCAACTTCTATGTTAGGACCTTGTGATCAATAACATTTTTCCAAACATATTTTCATAATATTAGCCATAAAATGTAGGATGTTAACTAAATAATTTGTTTATCCTTAATTGATGCTATAAATACTTGCACTAATCTTTCATTTCGATACCCTAGGAACCAAGCTCTTATTCAATTCTAATTATTTTGTCACTTCTAGTTATATCTTAGGAATTGAAAACCTATAATGATGCCATTTCAAGTTTGACCATCCAAGGTTATGACTAAGGGTATATAATCAAAATATACCTTTAACTAAAATTGAATACAAAAGAAAGTGGAACATAATAAGGAAGAGAAAATGAAATAAAAGAATTCAAATCTTTGCTAGGAGGAAGAAACATAAAGAATAAATAATTAATGAATTAAAAAAGGCAAAAGTACTTACTTTAGTCTTTATTGATTAAAGGTGATTGCAAACTGCACACAAGTGTAAAAAAGTAACCGCTAAAAGATGTTTCTCTATCAATTCTTCAACCTTGGAATGCAATGTTTTAATATCCTGTGTTGTATTTATAGCATCTATGGGAAATGCATCAAAGGCCATTTTTAACATTGTGCACAATGACTTAAACAAGTATGAACTATAAGAGACTAAGAAAGAAGGCAAAGGTGTTACCTCACTAAAATGATAGTAATAATGAGACAAAGAACCATGAAGACTAAATCCAAGGAGACCAGATCTAAACATTTGGGTTCGATCAAATTCAAAAATTGGTTTTCCTTCATAGCACTGTCAAGTCAACAGCATGAGCATTATTTTGTGTCTAGAGTTTCATCAATGTTTTTAAATGTAGAATGAAATGGTTGTAAGTATGCATTTCTGCCACATGCAAATGATTTTGAGATACAGACCTGTGCAATCCAATCTCCCAAGGAATAGACAACACCACTTATCGCCATCTCTACCAAAATAGGATTTGTCATAAAGCGATGTTAGAATAGTTACTAAAATGGTCATAAATTATGTTCTTATAGTAAAAGAATACTTTGACTTAAGAAAAAAACTACACAATATTAAAACATGACATTTTTCTTTAAAAACTAAAAAGGTACCTATAACGAAGAACTTCATTTCGACTTGCTAATTGGTTGTCACTATTAACTCTAAGCTTGTCTTTAAAGTTTGAGCTTCACTTGGTTTCAAGAATAGTTTAATATTCTCTACTAAACAAGGCCAACCATGTGAAGGTGGAAGCTCATTTGGCCCTTCCCCCCCCCCCCTAACATCACTCTAAATTCCCCATTAACATTTAATAACATTCATTCATTCATTCATTCATTCATCTATTTTTGAAATATAACATTCAATCATTATAATCACATGATAACATTCATTAACTCATAAAATTCATTAACACACAACATTCATGAATAATTCATTAACACATAAAATTCATTAACACACAACATTCATGAAGAATTCATTAACACATCATTCATCAACATTACTAGTACAAAATTACATCCATTAAGACAACGTTCTTTAATTAGCAATAAATGTTAATTAAAATCATTTCTTTTTGGGTTTCTTGCTATTTTTTTTAATCATGTAATTTCTAAGAGGAAGATCAATGTCCTCATCATTCCCCTCCTCTAGTGATTCTAATTCGAACGTGTGTCTCCTCCTCATCTATTCAGGAACACGAGGCCGCTGCGCCAAAGGGGGGTCCACTGCAATAACAACTACTTCATGAGTTAAATTCACACCATTTTATATTACTGAATTACAAGTATTTATGTAAGTAAAAGAACTATAAATCAAAAAATTAATTTAAAAGAACAAAACATAGATTTTCTTTACCTGAATGTGCCACATGATCTACATGGTGGTCAGTCTGAACATCCTCCGGCACTCGTTCAGCATGACATGATTCTGTATCCTCTAAAATATACACAAAAATTTTACACCAAGTTCAATTTAATATGTTAAATTGTATTAATAATTACATAATTAGTTTTAAATAGAAAATGAGCACCTCCTTGGATAGTACGATGCACATCAGGGCCTTCATGATGCGGCGTATGATCTATGTCAGGATTAAGAGGTTGCATTGCAATGTCATGCACATTATTATCAAATTGATTGTTGCTCAAGTATTCAATTTCTAATATATTTTTTGGCATATTTACCTATGCACATGATGCAGGAGACTCTTTGGTTGGGCCAATGGAAGCTTGCCGTAGGTGTTCAGCCACGGCTTGATAGCCTTCCTTGAAGGCAATTTTTTTGTGTTCTTCCATGGCCTCTAAATTAAAATCAGAGCCCTGCATTTTTTGATTAAACAAAATTATTTGCATTTTATAAATAATTTTTCTCTGCAATTCATTTACTGCTACTTACAATTCATGCTTTAATTTTTGAATATCCTCCAGTGCTAAGTCTGTGCTGCCCAATCTTTTACAGCCTGGCCTTTGTTGCCATTGAAGTGTCCTACAACCTATGAAAAGTTTGAAATATGTTAGATGATATAGATATAAAGATCACTAATTAGTGCATTATTACATTGTACTAGTAGTTAATACTATTGCATACCTTCTCGCATTTGTTGGTGAAATTCCTCTTTGAGCATCTGCTTTCTCCTTTGCATCCAAAATGAATTCATTCCAATCCCTCACTGAAATAAAGAGAGGACGCTCGTACTTTGGGTTCTGGATGAGACTCTTTCTATATGCGTCCCTCACAGTCTTAAGATGTTTGCAAGCTCTTTCTAAAATTTTCTTCTCATCAAAAATATTATTACCAAACTCATGCTCTAAATCTTTAACGAGCTGATCTTTTAATTTTTTTTCTTGCAAATTCCACCTTTTAAGAAAAAACACAAAATTGTTAGATATAGCTACTAAAAGAAAAGACCCGAATGAAAGGAAAAATACTATACCAATTAATGATATGAAAAAAAAATAGTGGGATAAAGTTAGTTCACTTATGATGTTCCACCTTATACGTATGGTGGGCCCGAATATATGCAATGCGAGGTCATAAAGCTTCTTATAAAATGTATCATTTCCTGCAAAAAATGTCATGGGATAATCAATCCAAAACTTTTTATGAATAGGTAAATGCATATTACAATATAAAAAATAATTATTTAAAATACTTGGAATCTTAGGACATTTTAAAGGCATTGATTCATTATTGTCAATCAATAATGACATCTGCATAACTCCCATGCTAGTAACATGGGTAGATCCAGGAAATGGTGGTAAATTATCACCAATACATGTAGATTGATCTGTATCTGGCGTACCAAATGGTGCCACCGGTGTATCTCCTACTCCAAAAAAATAATCCACTATGTGATGCACCCAAGATTAAAGTACAAATTATCAAATCATAATTAACACAAAACCAAATATAGCAAAACAAAGATTTACTAGCTACCATAGACCGTGAAGGCATTGATGTTTACATGGCCCTTGTGGCTGACATTGCACTCGGTAATCTTGTAGGGACATCCTGGCTAGGAGGAGTCTCCTGCAATTGATGACCTGAACAATACATTGTTAGCAAAGACATTTTGAAATAATAAAAGTAAGAGTTAACTTAAGAAGTTTTTGAATGTTCCAAAGAAAAAATTCCTTGTAACTTGTCAACTAAAAGATTATTTTACCTGAGGTGGCCGAAGGTCTACTAGTACCGGCCTCACTGCATTGTCCTTGACCAGGTACTAGAGATTCCATAAAATCCTGCAACAAGAACACATATTACATATTTTACTTCACAACATAAAAGAGTATAAAATATAAACCTTTATTGAAATTTTGTTATAACTAAAGATTCATTACTGCTTACTTGATACCGATGTGCGAGTGCTTTCAATTCACATAGCCTCATCAACATCTCCTCAGTTGGATTTGTTTCATACAAAATTCCAATTATTTCTAAATTGATTTATTTCATTTTTTTCTTCAACATAATTGTTACATTAGGCGAATCTACAAAATGATCATCATTAGAGGGGGTAGCTATTGCCTCTACTATTGAGGGTGCTTTTCCCTTATCCTAAACATCAAATTGTGATAGGAATATCAGTGAAACTATCATAAAAACTTTAAAACCATAAATAAAATAACGTAATAATATAACATTTTTCAACTATCTAATTTGTACAATTTCAATAAGGTTTACCCTTGCTGAAGAATGGGTGGGAGGAGCATCCTCGTGGCCTCTATCATGTGCAGGATCCATATTGTCCTATGACAAAGATTAAATATAAAAACTTTAGCGAACTGAAAGCAATAGACTTAGCAAAAAAAAACTTATTAATAAAATGGTATATAGTACTTACCACCCTCACGATAGTAACTTTGTTTGTATCTATGCGATTTAAATGATAATCTATTAGCAGTTCTTCCCCTGCACTTATTGATTTTATTGCACATACAAAAACTTGATTCCCCTCACGCGCCTCAAATATGCAATTGGGTTTCTTATTAGTTGAGGAAGGTCACGTACTATTTATAAAACCTACAATATTACCTGTTGCTTTTGGTCTCCCATCAATGTACATTGCAAATCTTTTACTTTGATCATTTTCTTTCCTTTGTATATAATTAGCTGATAGTGCATACCTACGCATACTTTTTTTATATTGAACAATCCACATCCAATCATTGTAATTGTAACACAGACTGACATACTTGAACAATTCAACAACTCTATTATAACATACCTTTATCCCATCCATGGAAAATAGGCCCAAACCATGTAATGAGGATGGAGCAATGCGATATATCCTGTCATTAACACAAAAATCAGTGTTAATTGGAGGTAGCTCATTGGGTACCCATTCTTTCTCAATGTGTGTGTACTAAAAGGGCACCTTGATGTCGCCTTTGGTCTCATCATCATAAGAACATGACCCCCCATTAGCAAGGAAATATTGCATGCGTTTATCAAATTTTTTTCTAATATTTTGACCTCTAGTTGATCTCCCTATTTTAGCCGTACTACATGTAGAACTTTCATCTAGCATTCCCTCATTTCCCTCATTCGATGTAGATAGCTCTGACAAGTACCTATTTGGTGGGTGCTGCAATCCATCAAATGAGATATTTTCACGTCAATATAGATAGAATAATCAAGTCATGACCCATACGTATGGTTCTTCTTTGTCTATATATACATTATATGATTATATAATATGTCTATTTATAACATACGTGCTCAGTGATAAACAAGAAGAATATAAGAAAATTATGTCTATTTATTGACTTATACCTATTGATCCATGTCACTGTGCATGATCCACGCCAAAGGGGTCAAATTTCCTACATATGTTAATCATTTATCTTAAGTTAGCTAAAAATTACATGATACGTATGCTACAAATAACTTAGAAGATAACATGAACAATATGCAACATCGTAAACATGAACAAATTTACCTTATATATGGAATGCAAGATCGTCAACAGAAGGGGTGATGATGTCTATAGTCAATTGCCTGTTTGCAAAAAGGGTGATAATCAAACACAAATATACATGTATCAACAACAATTAATTGAGCATCGTAAGAAAAACATTGGTAATTATAAATCACATATGTTGTAATCATTAGAATTGAACACAATAAATATGTTATCATTACAATTGAAAGCAATACATAAATATGTAATCATTACAATTTGAACACAATAAATATGTAATCATTTCAATTATGTCATTGATCATCTTCTTCTTCTTCTTCTTCATCATCATCATCATCATCATCATCATCATCATCATCATCATCATTTCCATCATCACCATCATCATCACCATCAACAGCATCACCATCATCATCATCATCATGATCACCATCACCATTGTCATCAGCACCATCATCATCATCATCATCATCATCATCATCATCATCATCATCATCTTGATCTTCATCATCTGCTTCATCATCTTCAATATCTTCTTCTTCCATAACATTATACTTTATCAGCCTTCCTCTTGGATCATGTCTAACAACAAATGACCAACCCTATTTATGTGGAACGTCTAAGTAAAACAATTGCTCACACTGGCTTGGAAGAACATAGGGCTCATCTCCAACCGGCTCAAATGACCTTGTATTAATCATTTTAAATCCATTATCATATTGAATAACAATTCTATCTGGATCATTTTGATTCAGTCGTAGCCTGTACCATTTGACGATGAATAGAAATATTTTGAAGGAGTTAAAGTCGCACTCAATTATATCATCCAAGATGCCATGGTATTGATTTTGAGATTGTTGAGGATGTATGTTGTTTCTAGATGATATATTGGTGACCTTGAAAACTGCACTTATCCCAGAATCACAAGTTTTCTTTGTGTCATCCAACTTTTTTATGCAAAATTTGTGGCCATGATAGTACATAGCTTTGTGGTGCTTGACTTGCAATTTTTCAAGCGTGTAAATTATTTGCATCATGAGTTGATACGAAACATACAAATCATAATCATTAATAAATTTGTACGTACCTCTCCACCTATTAAACCATGTGCTAGATCAATTACCATTGGTGTAACATTGGAATCTCCATTACGATGAGCTTCTCTAATCAATGAAGTAACACCTTCCCATGTTAATGAGAAACTATTTTATTGACATCATTCAATCCATACCATCATCCAATCAAGGTTGTTCACAATATACAAATGTATTGCATCCCACTCTCGACCAGCTGTATCAAAAAAAATACACCAATTATAAATAACTTATATTGAAGATTTATAAAAATTAATTAACTACAATAACATCGTAGATTTACCTCTCACTTTCCTCAATCTACCTTTTCCCATCAAGTACTCCCCTTTAAATTTGTTAATGGAGTTGAGATCCCAAATACAATCTACATGGATCTTTGCTACAAACTTAGGAAGATATTCACTAATGTACACCATGGTCTGGTATACCATATATCCTCCACCATAGAACCCTCAAGATGTGCTATCTGTCGAACCAAGCCTTTCATAAATTTCAGGTGCCTCTCAACCATCCACATTGACCTAGTTGGTACAGGTCCACACAATTCAATCTCCTCAACTTGATGTATGAGGTAGTGTTCTTGTGCATTGAAAAAAGTTGAAGGTAAACATTTTTGCATTTCACACATAAGAAGAGGAATTTTTCTCTTCCAATATTTTATATCTTCTTTATTGAATTCTTTAGATGACAACCACCTCATGTATTTTCCAAGATCATATATAACTTTTTTGACACCGCTGGTGAAGTGGTGTGGGAGAGATAGAGGTAGAACGTACTGCAATATTTATAAAATGATCTTGTCAATATTTTATAAAAGAATGCAATGAAAACCACATGCAGTATACAAATATATAGTGAATACAAAATAATATGAATTACCTTAATAAATATATGTCAATTGTGTGTTTTCATCCCTGGCCCAAATTCACTTTTCTTTGATATGAGATTGTTTATGTTCGCAACAAATCCTATGGGAAATCATATTTTTTTTATAATTTCTTTTATAGCATTGCTCTGCTACTTCGACAATCACCATGTAAGGGCACTTGTATCAATCTAGTCTCCATTGTTATTTGATCGAATGACATTTTTCATTGCATGGTTGAATTCTTCAATGTCACTACAAATTTTGACAATTTGGTCTTCGTCACGCCTTCCATCCAATATTTTCCATAATGTCTCTGTTACATTCTTTCCAATATGCATAGGATCAAACAAATGCACAATTGGGAGTTGCTCGTAGTACGACAACCTAGTAAATTATGTAGGATAACTTTTTAGTCCTTTTGGAAGTTGGTCATTGATGCCTTGATGACCTTCACAAGCATCAACTACATCATCAGTAAACAAAACACAATATCAAAATATAAATTTGAAACAAAAACCATCAGATGGAATGACATTACCTTGATGATTTATTTTATTGTATGCTGACTTCCATAGGCGAGGTGTCATTCTCTATGGCTTTGAAGTAGTCTCTTCTTTCCCATTGAAAAGATGTTTTTCAGTAATTCGGTACTTATGATTTCTGTGGAGAAAGTGTCTATTCTTATCGAACACCTGCTTTCTTAAACTTTTTGAATGATGAGATTTCATCTTTGGACCACAAACTGGACATGCAAACTTTCCCTTTGTTTGAAGACCTACAAGATCATGTATAATTGGATTAAATGTGTTAACTTTGTGTTAGCACTATAACATACCAAAAAAGAGGCGTTAAGAAGAGAACATACCACAAAAATGTGTTAGCCCAGGGGTATCATGTATTGTCCATACAAGCATTGCATGGAATTGAAATTGTCTTTGTCCTATTGGCCTAGAGATGTCATACATAGTGACCCCATTCCATAACACCATCAACTCGTCGATAAGGGGCTCAATATATACATTGATATCTTTAACTTGGTACTTACCTAGTTGAATGAACAAAAACATTACATAATTATTATGACCATTTTGATGGATTATTAATAATAAATTAATTTAGATGACCATTAAATCAAAAAATACCTAGAACAATCAGTGCCAACATTATGTGCTCCCTCTTTATGGACAACCAAGGAGGAATGTTATAGTTGATAGCAAAAACAGGCCACACCAAGTAAGTAGATCTCATCTCTCCAAACGGATTGACACCATCCGCTGCCAATGAAAGCTTGAGATTATGAGGTTCTTCTTTAAAGTGTGGCCATTTTTCCTCTATTTCCTTAAATGTCGAATGATGCAGGAGCATCTTAGGTGTAAGAGAAATCTTGCATCACCCAAAAATATTTTTGTTTGCTTTTTAAAAAGGGCTATCTTGTGCAGAGCTTCTATTTATGGAAACTTACTATTTTTAGTAAGTTGTTCATCCGATCTCAGAATGTTCTGATTTCTTCCTTGGAGGTTCATTTTGGTCATATCAGCCTGCCAGTAAAGTTTCATTGACAGATCAAGTCTAGCTTTGTAGATATTGAAGATTTTCAGTATTGGCAACAGGGTATAGAAACTTTGAACTCAATTTTGAAGGCTTTAAAGGTCCCAGATGAGGTCAAATTTTGGGCTGAATGAAGCTTTCTTAACTTAAGCATTGTAGATCTCCTCGTGCCCTTTCTGAAATGGGGTTATAATAGTCAATCGGGTCAACGGGTGATGACTTATGGTCTCCGGAAGTTGGGTCACCTGAAATGGCGGAAAACAATTTTCTTTCAAAATTTCTGTTTAGGTTTCAAAAGTTATTTTGAGCTAACTTTGATGTAATAAAATGAAAAATAAAATAATTCTAAGTTTGGTCGGCCTTGTTGGCTAAAAATTCTAGAACCTTCCCAGGTGGTGGAAAATTGCCTATATAAGGAAGGTTGTAGTGTTGTCTTAGGCAGTTCGGGACAGTTCTGGGTAGTAGATTTGGGTATTGATTCGAGGCTTTGTCCTACAGAATATTGTAAGGGAATGCCTATGTGGCTTTGCATATTGTAATTCTGAAAGTTTGTAATTCCACATTTGTGGAGATAATAAGAAGCCAATTTTTTGTTCTTGCATATTATTGTTGTTGCTTTTATGTTTCAGTTATGTGTTTATGGTATTAAGGGGAGCACCCTTCATCACCGAACCATCCACAGGCATTCGTATAATGTCATCTTGACTTCTATTGTGTGCATGGTAATCCATAAATTATGCCAAGCTATTGCACTTGAATAATTGTTGCAGACGTGGAATAATGGGAATATGTCGAAGAACCTTCCGAGGCACCTTTTTTGTTATTTGATCTTATTGAATATGACAAATAGGGCATTCTGTTGCAAATTCATGTTGTTTATGATATATAATATGATTGTTCAGACATGCATGTATTGTTTGATACTCCATTCCAATATCTTTCATAATGGCAGATAATTCTCGGTATGAGCGAGGTAGAATGTTTGATGGTGGTAACAAACACTCACCTATCAACCTACAACCAAAAATATAATTTGTTAATTTAAAGAATATTAATTGCTACACGATTCACCCAATGTTAATTGTAAGGGAATTATGACTAAAATAATGAAAAAAGATGGCATACCTTAACATACGTGTCATTGCTACATTGGATAAACCATTCATAACCTTCAAGTTCACCAACAACAATACAGCGGCAAGAAGAGTTGTTTCAGAGCCTTCATATAGGAGCTCGTGTGCCTTCTCAAGTATAGGTACATCAAGCTCTGCGTCAACATCATCATCATCATCATCATCTTGATCATCGTGATCATCTTGATCTTCTTCATCATTTTGGTCTTCTTCCATGATATCATTACCTTCTACTTCTATATTCACACCTCCATGTTCCCTCATTTGGAAATCCACATTCTCCAGATTGTCATGGTCCATAACATGAAACTCATGGACGTTGAACTATATGAAAATGATGACCTTATATTAACCATGACCATGTTGTCATCATCAAATCATGTCTTATGTATTTTATAAATTATTAAAATACATACCAATGGATGAAATTTGTTTCCCCCTTCAATGTGACCATGTTCCTCAGCTATTTTGATTAGATATCTTCAAGTCTTTAAGCCCTTACAAATTTTGCAAGGACAATAACATTTTCCATCACCTTTTCTTTTTAAGTTAGACCACAGTCTAGCAATTGTCTCCCTATTTTTTTGTGCATTGATATCGTCAGACATGGTCTTTCTTGAATGGAATGACTCATTGGTGGAAGAAGGATGATTTGTTTGCAACTTGCAGATAAAAATCGTTACTGAACAACCATTTTCTTGACCATTTTAATATCGAAAACATCATATGAAATATCTTTATCATTTAGATTTTAATGGTATATTTTAACTTTTAATGAGAATTTTGTGTAATATAAGGACCCCTATTCAAAATTATGTCAATACCAACTAAGTGCTAGTAATTTTAAAAGCTGGCATATACAATATCCTTTCATAATAATGTTGACAAGCCTAAATAAATATATGCATTCAATTTCTTGAGTAAAATAACAAAAAATTGACATGCTCAGTCAATCAATCTCATAAGGATAGGATTATAGAACAAAATAATGTCTAATCTAAAATATTGAGGAATTCAACCTAAGTTTGAAACCTAATCTAGCTGCCCTCCTGATATTAATGGAGAAAGCATATTTAAGTTTGAGCAACTATAATAGTAATACTTTGTATGAGAAGTACACTCACAAGTCGTATACCTATAGAGTTTTTGCATGCTTTCATCTTGGTGCAAGGGCACCAAGTGGACACATGAAACTACAAGGTACACTAGGACCTATGAAGGATA
Source organism: Chamaecyparis obtusa (assembly GCA_027943335.1). Classification (NCBI taxonomy): domain Eukaryota; kingdom Viridiplantae; phylum Streptophyta; class Pinopsida; order Cupressales; family Cupressaceae; genus Chamaecyparis; species Chamaecyparis obtusa. The sequence goes on from BSBK01000260.1 coordinate 240,604, forward strand.
CCATGAAGGTACCAAGGGAAATCAATGCCTAATGAAGATATGTAAAGTCATTTGATAATGTACCATGGCCTTTGAGCCATTGGGATGTAAAAAAAATGTAATAGATTGCCAGGATTGGCAACTAGGCCAAAATGGCTAAGGTGTAAGTTTTATGGGATAGGGGTCATTTTAATTTGATGTAATGTTTAATATGGTTTTAAGGGTCTTAAAATATGTAATAAGGCTAGCAAAGCCTCTAAAAGATGTAAAAGGCACTAAAAGTGCAATATTTTGTAAAATTGCCAACATTGGCAATATAAGCCAAATGGGCTTAAGGAGGATTAGTTAGGAGTTAGTAGAGGTAAGAAGTTATTCAAGGTTGTCTTTAAACCTTTTAAGAGTCTTTAGGTTAGTATAGAAAGGTTGAGTGGTCGAGTTGACAACTTTGTTGTCAACTTGACAACATTTTTCTTATGTTATGTTGTTAACAGTCAGTTGAGACTGGTATAGAGGCAGTTAGGAAGTAGTTTGAAGGTTCAAGTCATTTTCTTGAAGGTTAGATTCTTATTTTAGAGATATCCACATGAGTGGATAGGGGTACCATAATTAATATGTAATGGCATGAAGTGAAAGGTTTATTTTGAAGGAACAAAGTTAAATTCTCTGCAAATTGGTAACTTGATGTCTAGTGGAACAGTCCCTATAATAGTAAATTGGTTCGAATGAATAGCATGTGATTTTTTTTTGGTGGAAACATAGGAACATTTTAAAACATTAATTTTACTTATTTATGCAAGAAATTTTCTATTTTGATTGTTTTTAATACCAAGGTCTTGACTGGTGCGGGAACAGTCACTGTTTAGCAGGGTACAGTTAGTAGTCTCATTGTATTCTCCAAAGATGTGAAGGCACTCCCACCTCTGTACTAATTTTGGTTTGGGTGGGAGATGCCATAGTGTATTATATGTGTTAAATGTGGTCTTAAATGCAGGGAAAAGTGCAAAGTGAAAGAATAGTGTTTGACTGGTGAACACACAGCAGTAGGTGCACTTTGAGGGCACCAAATGATGGCTGGGAGTGATTGGAAGATTGGAGAGAGTAATTAATGGTTGGAGATGTTTATTGGAATGTATTGGAGAGTGTTTGAATTGTATTTGAATGTGTGTGTTTTCGGGAAGGGCATTTTCCACAAAGCCCTAGATTTATGACCCTAGGAACAAGGGTTTAATGGTTTGGAAGTTGAGTGAGTAGTGTGACCAAAAAAAGTAGAAAATTGGTGGTTTAGAAACCTAATATAAGACTGTTTAAGGTCATAGAGCCTTGGAGAGTAGTGGAGTATAGGGTTGCTTTGATAAAGGGGGCTAATTAGGCCTAGGAAAGAGAGCAAGCAGCAGTAGAAAGGTTCACCAATCAAGGGATGAAGACTTGAGGTTGATATGAGTTCAAGAACTTAGAAAAGGGTATCTGAAAAGGTAAACACTTTACCAATATCTGTTGGGTCTATCATACTTTTCTATATCTGATATTGTATTTTGCGGTGCTACCATATTTGAGGAATAATAATGTTACTGCTCCTATATCCATATATTTGTTGGCACTCATGATATGGGAATTACAATTGATATTACCAAGTATCAATAATATAATCTTCAGCAACTAATAATTGGTGACCTCTCAAAGTTAGCGACAAGTCGATGATGTTATGTAACAGAGAATCGACACCTACAAAGGCATGACGATAAAGTCCATAATTGATTATAAATGAAGGATCAATCAATGAAGTTAGTAATGAGTACAGCACCAGAGAGATCAATCAACAATAAGCAAGAATAGTTAAGTCAATTATATAATGGCACCGACTATAAGATTAATCGATATGATAAGTATAATAGCAACCTCTATATCAAAGAATCAATTTGAAAAGGATATCGATTATAGCAATATTGACATAAAGCATAGAAGGATGCAATCGATACAAATATATCGATGTAAATAAACCAGAGTCAATCAGTGATTGGAATAATGATATTGCCACCGATCATACAAGGAAACCAGACTACTATAAAGAAAAAAATAGGGATACACAAATCAGTCTACAACAGATGATAATACCCATATCATGAATATTATGACTTGTCATTTATTAAGAAAATGATCTCATAAGATCCAAATTATATAAGGAGATTGACTAAAGACATGAAATTAACTTTAAGTCTTGATGTTAACAAATTGATTAAAAGATGAAGAGTTGTGTTGGCCAGTGATTAGGAGAAGAATGATTAAGATCAGTTATCATTATGAAGAGGTGTGATCTCTTGAAAGGAAAAGGATATGTCATTTGAAGTTTAACTAGCACTTGCACCCAAAGGAGGTGCAAGGGATGCACCGATAGGCATTTAATTTGAAAGCATAATTGAAGCATTACATAATAAAAGTGTTTAAAAGTGTAAATGAGAAGGAAACATAATGTAAGCATGTCAACTGAAAAGACATTTATACAATGTAAAGAATTGGAGAATAGCTAAGTGTATGAACCCCCAAACAAGTAATAAATAATGATTTACCTTCAACATAATCAAGGAAAAATTATTCAAAATAACTGTTGTTGAAGTGAGACAAAGTAAAATGATATGTTGTCTCATGCATCCAAAACCACATGGGTAGGCAATCACATTGTAAGAGGAGGATCGTTGAAGAAATGAGCTATGATTAGACACACAATTATGTAGCAAAGACAATAATGCACAACTTAATGGAATCAACAACATTCTTCATTAATTCTCATAAACGTGTTAAATTAATACTCTGGTAGAATTCTAGCAATGCACACCTTTATTCTGCATATATTCAAATTACAAATACATTCAAGCCAATGATTGAATAAAAAATAGATAACAAGTATGCAAGGTAAAGAAATCACATTGCGAGAAGAAGATTTGTGATTGCATGTTTGAGTGTCAAAACATAATTAGTGAAATGATATATTTCCTATGATCTCAAAAGTATTGTCAACCATATACAATAGTTTTTTTTTAACAAAGCTTGGACTGAACTAATCACCAAAAATATACGTTGATACAAAAATTGAGAAATAGAATACCAAGAATTTAGCTAAGCCTTTGGTTGTAATAGCTTGACAACCTTATCACAAATAAACAACGCAAATCTAAAGAGAAGCAAGAACTCCTGTTAAATTAGGAAATATAAACCAAAATGATTCAACTTGTGGTGGAAGTATTCTGCAAAATCCTGAGGAAGGTAGTATTATTTGATCATCTCCAATAAGGATAAAATTGAAATCCAAGCACTAAATCAAATGGACCATAATAGTAACACAGATAAATTGAATTCTTACCCAATATGGGGAAATCGTCGAAGGGCACTGTGATAAAAGACCATGTACAATAGCTTTTCTTTAACAAAGCTTGGACTGAACTAATAACCAAAATTATACTTTGATACAAAAGTTGAGAAATAGAAGACTAAGAGTTTAGGTAAGCCTCCTTGCATCTTGCCATAAAAAGTTCTGATTCCTAAAATTTATAATTGATGAATCACACAAAATGGTTGTAACAATTGAACAACCTTTGCACAAATAAACTACGCAAGTCAAAATAGATCAAAATAGAGGCAAGAACTTCTATTAAAGTAGCAAATATAAACCAAAATGATTCAAGTTATGGTGGAAGTATTTTTCAAATGCGTGAGGAAGATAGTATTAATTTATCATCTTCAATAAGGATAACAATGAATTCCAACCACTAAATCAAATAGACCATAATAGTAAAATAGATAAATTGAACCCTTACCCAAAACGGGGAAACCACCGAAGGGCGCTATGATAAAAGAATCTACATTGACCATATTAAAATCCCATATATTTATATCCATCAACTAATTCTTAAGAATTATAATACATTCAGCATTTATTTATAACATTACCAAAACATCTACTATAGAAAGCTGTAACACATTTTACCAAGCTATACAAATATTTGTTTGCAATGGACCTAATGCTAACTAATAAAAACTGTTGCCAAAGGTATACTTTCTCAATGGTAGTTTGAATTTGCAACACATTAAGAAAAGTACAAATTGTAGAGACAAGAAATGAAATGAGTGATATTAGGCATTGATAATTTAAAAATCTAGATATGGTTTTCATAGTTTATAAGACTGAACAAAAGTTTAAGGGAAAATCTATGAATTTTTTTACATGGGTGTTTAGATGATCCATAGCAGGAAAGACAACAAGAAAAAAAAGATTCCTATAACATTTTTTTCATGTTTAGTTGTTTCCTAAAGATGTAGAGGCAAATAGGTACAATGCAGTCCTCGAGGCATTAATATTTGTTAATTTCATCAAGAAAGCAGCCTATTATAGAGAAATCCTAGAGATGGTATTAGATAAAGCATCAACTGAAAGAGACATTAATTAAATAAATTTTTAAATCCCAAGAGGCATTATTATTTGTGAAATTCTAAACTTGACCAGACATTGATATATTGTTAAACCCAGTGCAAATCCTAGCAAGCCATATAGATCCATTCATTATTCTTTCCTTCGAAGATGTTCACTTGTTTAGGATCCTTTTCATTGTTCTTGTGAGCAATCCATTTCACCGATCTTTATACTCTTTAATGATAATCCTGACACTGAGCATGAGATACAACCCTAGCTAAACCATGTGTAAGAAATAGAGACAAAACAGTGAACATAAAAGCATGACTTCAAAAGAGCATCCAATGTTAATAAATAGCAGAGATTCCTAGACAAAGCGGTGAGATAAGTAAAGGCACTGTCAACTCGAAAACCAATGAAGGTTTTTTCTGTCATTGCTTGAATTTTGATTTTGGCGCCTCCTCACTTTCACTAGTTGATTGATGATTGACTTCTTGATTTAGCAAAGATTGTGGGGGATCAATTAAATTAAAATGTGCTATCAATTTGGTATTGAAGTTTCATCATATAAAAAAAAGTATGTGCCATGGCACTTTGGGATTGATTTGATGTGTTTTTTGAGCAACACCCATGAAGAAAGGAAAACCCTATTACTAAGTAAACAAAGGTGAAAAATTTGGGCTTTATACATTCACAAGCAAAAAAGTTTTGATCTAGTGGTATAGCATCTATCCTAGCTATCCTAGTTGCAATCATAGTTGTCAACAGAAATTAGGCAGAAAATAGGGGAAAGAAATAGAGTGGGAAGTTTGAGAAATTCACCCATCAATAGAGGCCCTACTATTGTTTCAAGTGCTCCAAAACCTCTATGAAAATAAGAGGCAGGGTGAACTTTATTTGTTTGGTAGGTTCTAAATTTTTACTCAATCAATACCTTTACTTTAAATAACAGCTTTGAAGTTGCACAGTGCCATCATAGAAGTGGCTTACCCAGTTTCTAATTAACTCAGGAAGTTTTGGACTGCAATCACCCAATAGAACAGTGACCTTTCATTTGGCTGTAAGTCCCTAGTTTGTTCACTAATAGAAAAAATTAAGAGATTAAACTAACCTTAGAGGGCCATGGATATTGGTGCATAAGACTTCATTGCTTTAATACTCTTGGTGCTTTCTTAGGGAATTTGTTTATACTTCTACATTTTTGGTTTCCTAGGAACTGTGTTCTATGGTTGTCATTTTTTGATAGGCTTGACTAAGTTTATAAACTGGAGAGACTGGGTGAAATAACAAAAAATAGAGGAGTGCATACATATCCACTGAAAATACCCATCTATTTTCATTGTGGTCGGGGGGAGGACATGCATGGCAGGCGTACCATTTTGACACCCTTGACTATTGCTTCTGCTTGGAATAATCTAGACAGGGGGAAAAAATGGGTTGCTGGAAATGCTTGCTTCCACTAGCCATGGATGCAGATAAGAAGATAACCAATCTTTAGATCAAGCATTGAATGGAGGACTTCACGAATGGTAGACATAGATCTCATAGATTGAAGTTGCAAAATCGCATAGCAAATCTGACCAATTGAATTCAAAAACAATACAATATATTGAAGCATTCAGTATTTGCAAATGGGAAATGAAGATGAAAACTAAAAGTGGGAAGGTGAGATGGGCATGATCAAATAAAAAGATGGGAGACTCCACCAGAAGAATGATGATTAAAATTTGCAGATGAAATGGGAGAGGGAGAACAAATTGCGAACAAAATGACAAAGGCAAAATGATTACCGTAAACTGCACATGAAAACTACATTTTGGATTTATAGAAACCGCTCGACAAACTAGTTTCAGGCATGAGACAATGTGAGAGATTTTTGGTAGAGTCGTACGCAAGCTTCCTCGCAAGGGAAGCCTATCGGCTAAAAAGCCACAACCGTTTGATAATGAGGATATATAGATTGATTGAAGATGATCATTTCAAGCATCATTCAGACTTTTATTTATTCTAATTCACCCTACTTGGATCTGCTCAGATCAAGCACTTGCCTTATTGGCAAATCCAGTTGTAGGCATCTAAATAAACATCAGAGATAGCACCATTATTGTTGCAAGAATATATATTTAGATTAGAGACAGCAACTTCATTGCTCTAAGCAATATCACCATCTTTGTTGCATACACAGATTGTCATATCAGATATAGCAACACCTTGTGATTGTTCAAGCATATTGATATACCAGGCACATCACCAAATCATTTTTGCATTGTTAAACAAATATATCAAACGCAACATTTTAACAAGGTTCATTGCGTAGTTCTCATGTCATATCAGAGAACAACAAACTATATATCTGCATACTATAGTGATTCTTATAACATTAGTAGACTGTACATAGATAATATAATATTGATTATCAACAATACATACATACATACATACATATATATATATATATATATATATATATATATATATATATATATATATATATATATATATATATATATATATATATATATATATATATATATACACTTAATCAACTTGCATAATATACTTGTCATTTTGAAATAGTAGTGATTTAGCTATGTTGGAGGTTTGCTATGTTGGAGGCACTATGTACACTAGGTGCACTAGGTAACCACCATCGAGGGTGCTGCCCCCAAAACCACTTTGAGGGTTGTTGCACCTCAACATTGCTGGGGCCATTACTCCTAGACCCCCACCAAGCTCATTTTATACATTTTGTAATTGTAGCTTGCATGATTTTTTTCAAAAAATAGCATTTTTTAAGTTTTCAAGTTTTCCCTTAGTACTCTCCAAGTTTGGATTTTTTGGCTTGCTAATTACTCTTCAAGTTTGAACCTACAAGCTATGATTAATACAACCCTTACACACCTACTGACCATTGAAGAATTTTAACACTTCATTTAATGTCAAGAAAATGAGAATCAACTTGTGATCAATAAGAATAACATTCATCCATGATTAAAAGCTTAGACTGGGATAAGAAACAAAACTTTTGGGACATAGTCTTGCCTAGTTCATCCTACTAGGGTTGTTGTCACCCTTGTAACATCACTCTAATATCTTTCAAGTTAATAAAAAGTATTGAACTTGCTACCAATGACCTTTATTTTAAAAGGAACTCTCAAAGCAATATTATGGTTGCATTGGTGACAATACTTAACATTTCATGTCGCCAAACAATATCTCAACTACACCATAATGGCACAATTGAAATGATCTAATGCAGAAATCAATCAAAGGTAGAGTTAACTAGGTTAATTATGAAATTTAAAACCTTCAAATAGGGATATTGTTATCATGATTTGACTATGTATTTGTTTGAGTCAAACTCATTGATCCATGTTTCTTCTCATAGTAGTTTGTTAATGAATTAGTTTTCTATCTCATGTGGGACATTGCATTTTTTTCCCTCTGCTAAGCTACTTTCTACAACATGGCTAGTAGAAAAGAGAACTTCAGACTATTGTCACCCAAACCCCAATTGTTCAACATTGATTCTTATCCATAATTATCTGTAATGATATTCCACTACATGGTACCTTTTGGGCATTTTTATGCACCTTGCTATGAACCATTCTCCATGTATAGGAGGAATCTATTATGCTAAGTACTAGCATTTGTGCAACACTAATTACCTTGATCTAACATATCACAAAATTCTCTACCAGAATAATGTTTTTTTGTTATGGACTTCTACCAATCATTCAAATCATGATCTAATGGTTGGTTGGGAACCTGGAAAGAAGTTTCTTTGTTTGGTCTTTGCCACATGCTATTAGTTCATTCCACTCAATGCTAGGGCCTTGCTTGAGTTAATTCTTTAGATCAAAATGCATTGTAATTGGAAGTGATCTATATGGCAATTTGATTGGTTGCCAAATTGTGCAACTGAGGAAGTTCTTAAGAGCCACAAATGATAATTGCAATGGAAGGGCATTGCTTTATGTGCAAGGTGTAGAGCTCCCTATATCCCCTTGTGTTCATGGCCAACCTAACAACTTCCATACTTAGGGATTAACTATCTAAAACTAAGCAACCCTTTTGGAGTATATGTTACATTTAAATGTCAACCTAACAACTTCTATGCTGGATTATCTAAAATTGAGCTACCCTTTATGGATTACAAGTTACATTTACCCAAGGGTGTATACTTGAAATGGGTCTGCAATGTATATTCACTATGAAACTATCTAGGATGTTGTCCTACTTTACAAAAAGCATTGCAGTAAGGTAAAGTACAAGAAAGTAATCAACTTGAAATGATAACAACCAGTAATGAAATTGTAAAGCAAAACTAAATATACCAAAGCATTCACAATAACACTTAAGATATGATAATAAAGGAAAACAACAAAACTACAAGATGATGTCCACAATAATCTAAATGTGACGCTACAACTACATTAAATGCATTAATGAGATCAAGACATTTAAATAATATGCATAAATGGAACTCAAAGATATATTACCTCAAGTGGGCCCTCTATTGTGCCTTGCACACACACCCCTTTGAAAATAGGGACCCCTAGCCTTCTTCTAGGTCCTTAGGTTAGCTCAGGTTAAATTTTGTATCTCATTCCATATAAGGAATTATTTTTGGTCAGAGTCTGCATTCGATCCTACATGTTGAAATTAGGAATACGCCTTAGGTCATAGAGATAAGGCCAAGTTTTGTCTTAGGTTCCCGTCTAGGATTGAATGAAATAAAACATTATCCGTCCTCTGCAATCAGCAATACCTGGTCACGGTGGAATGACTAGGGTTAAGAGATGCTAATTTATCCCTTTCAATAAAGGGCTCTCAAGAAACATCAGTAATATTATAATCTCCTAAACTTCGTCAAAATACTGCGAAGGGAATTTGTTTACGATGACTGATATAGTATAATCAAACAATTGTTTGCATGAGAAAAATGTAATTTATCTTAAGAAAATTACAGATGGTTGTTCGCCCAATACTTGGTCATGGTGAAAGCTCCTTTATTTGTCCTCTACAATCAACAATACTTGGTCGCAGTGAAAGCTCCCACATGAAATGAAATAATAAAATGAAGTGAGCCCTTTTTTTTAACTTTATGTTATGCTCGCGTTGGTCTCAATGTCGACCAATACCGTGTTGGTCAAAATTGAGACCAACACAGGCATGTATTTTTTTTTTAAAAAAAAATTTCCTTTTCTAATGCGACCAACTAAACATTTTTATTTGATGGTCAAAATGTTAGGTCGAAATTTAGGGTAAAATGTACTAGTGTTCAAAGCATTTTTTTACCTAAGATGGGAATTCTACAATAGAGTTTGAAAGAGGCTTAGATAAAATTGACACCCCATCTACTACATATAGTTGAAGGATTAGAGGAATTGACATTTTTGCTTCATGGATAGATACTCATAATGGAGAACTTACACAAGTCATGGGTTAGTGATTGGAAAATGTTGAAGGTTAACTTCCATGAAATTTTTAGTAGATTGAAATTCTACTATGCTACTCTTGATCAATAAAATGCTTATTTTTTAATATCTTTTACCTTTGTCATTGTTGTCAAAGGGGGAGTATTAGTAGTTAGATAAATAAAATTATACCATAAAAGGGTAAATAAGAATAATATAAGGGGGAGTTAGCACTTAGCAATTATTCTAAGTGTTACCATCAATACCAAAGAGGGAGATTGTTTGCATTTGATGAAGGTCTTGTGTGTTTTAGTCACATGAGAATGTTTTTGAATTGTCATTGTTGGAAACATATTGTGTTTATGTCAAGAAAACATACTTTTTGATGGTACTAAAGGATTGGATTGAAGAATGACTAAGTTTTTAGTCAAATGGTGATAGTGCAGAAAGAAAGAAACGGTGAATTATTTCTAGAGTAGATGATCGAGTTAAGGCACACAGTCATAGAGTTAACATATACAAAAGGTATATATATTTATCCCTACAATCGCATCAATTATTTTGAGGTATTCTTAAATTTATTGAAGATTGAAATGAAACTGGCAGTTAGAATAGTGAACCGGTGGACACAGTTGGTTAGATCAGTGTTGTGATTAAATGTTTATGTTGTTTTCAAGTGGATCATTCGAGAGTGTATTGAGGTTTTCATTTATAGAAACAAAATATTTATATATGGTCTCTTGTAGTGGAACACAGTTTTGGAGTTAAGGCTTTGTAAAAATGACTAAGTCCATAATACAGTTTACTGGATATAGGAGTACAATTTCGGGTAGTGAGCACTATGTATAATGAATGAAGACATGCAAGCTTAGAGAAAGAAATTTTGGGATAGGATAGACCTTTATTTAAGGTCACTTGAGTTTTGAAGTTTAGAGCTGAAAGATACAGATGATTTAATTCATGCAAAGACATTGAGACATTGAGACAAAGTGGTTGAATGGTCGCAATGATTGAGGGAGTATAACGTGGAATCCAAATGTGCTATGTTGGATTTGGATTGGGTATTACCTCTATTTTGTTAACATATGATCACCAACTTGGTATTTTCCTTTTGGATAAGTGTTGGTCTCATTTTTTGTTGTATTTGGGAGTCGATTGGGTATATGATAAAGTATATATATGGAGAGCTTTTTGAAAAGCAATGTATGGTTTTTTAATGGTCAAATGAATGGATGCATTGTGATGTCAGAATCATACAAAAGGTTATGTGAGTTACAATAGGAACTACTTAAGCATAGCAGATGCTTATATAAGTTCATTTTGATAAAGTATTATAAACAAAGAATAGGATTTCAATGTAAGAGCAGTATGCTCATTGTACACCCCTAATAGGGTTTATATATTCCTTTAAGAGGGAAATGTGCTAATGTAATAATCATCTCCTAACTAGGCTAGGTATCCTAAAAGGGCAATAATACTTTTAATACATATTTACAGGTATCATCTCCACCAAGTTTTTCCCTTAACAGGTTTTCCTTGAGAATAAAATCATGGTGTTATGAGTTGTGTATTTTGTGTTTATGTTCTTTTCATCTCAGTAATTGTTTGGTTATTTTGGAAGTTGCTAAGTTCAAATTCAAAGTGTTGTACTATTGATTCACCCCCTCTCTCAGTATTACTTAATCCTAACAATTGGTATCAAAGCTCCATGCCCTTAGAGAGAAAGCCTAACATCTTAAGGGAGATCAAGATGTATTCTAGAAGTTTGAAAGAGAACTTTGAAGCAGTACTTAAAGACTTAGATAGAGAGAAATCTGAAAATAGAGATTTTAAATTTAAACTAAAAAGAGTAGAAGGTTTCATTAAGAAACTAAAAGAACAACTTGAACTTTTGAGGAACCAAAGGCGAGATCTTATGGAAAAGATAAAAGAGGATATAGATAATGATTCATCAGATTAGATCAAGCATCTTGAACTAGAAAATGAAGTATTAAAGAAGGATCATGAAAATAATTCTAATCAAATGGCTAAAGAAATTCAATAGGAGAAAGATGAAAGAATTAGAATTGAAGAGAGCTTAAGGAGTGCTAATGATCAGATGGGAAAAATGTAGCTTGAAGTTGATAATTACAGGAACAAATATTAGGAATTGGATAAATACAATCACATCATTAAAGGAGAACTTGTTGAGGCTACGAAACACATTGAAAAACTTCATATGAGCAGTAATAAGATTGATGAATAGAGAGAAAGAAAGAAACCTAAGGGACACATGACATGAGTTGGCTTTGATAGATTCAAATTTTCTAAAACTCAAGAAAATATATCTAAAGAAAAGATAGAAATACCTACTCATGAAGAACCTAGAGATCAGATCATACCTTGTTAGAAAGTAAAGTCCACCAAGATAATTGAGAGGGGGGGTGAATCAGCTATCAGATAAATACAAATTTTATCAACTTCAATTGATTCTAACCATGTAATAGATGTAATCAACAACCATAGAAAGATATACATGCACAACAACACAATAACACAAGATATGTTAACTAGGGAACCTCTTGATCAAAGAGTAAACCCCAGTGGGAATGATGCCCACAAAAGATGCACTAATATGATAGTTCCTTGTGAGAGGATGGACTCTTTTAGGAGTCTTATGAAATACATTCATTACATATCAGTCCCTGCTAGGAGAATTTGAATCCCTGCTAAAATATTCTATTTCTGTTAGGAGTTATGGAAGACAGAAGGACCCACTGCCCAAACAGCTTCAGGTGCAAGATCATTGAACACACTATCCAACTGATCTCTATATTATTCAATATAATAATATCAAAATATTACTGATCTCAACAAATTATTTCTTCTCCTTTGACTGTGCCAAACCGCACCAATTATTTCATCAGATCTCAATACCAGATCTCTATACTTTGCATATCCTCTTTCAACACGTATTGCACAATTTCGCAATTCACTTTCATAATCTTACAATTCAATTCCACAATACAATAAGGAAAACATTCCTTCCTTTATACCACACTCAAATAATTACAAATGAGTTGACATACAAATTACAAAATAAAAGTTTCCACACGTTAGATAAAATTCCACAATTACATAAAATTGTTGGCTTTCAATTAAGATAACTCTTCACTCATGCGACCTATGACCTTGTTGTCACGTCCACATCACAATCACCATGTCTTCAATTTTTTTTCAACTTCACATGCTCAAATTCTATCCTGATTAGTAGATATCATCTGATTTCCAAAAACTGCTACTTAGGAACACTGCCTGAATACTGCTTCCACTGAATTACTCATAATTGTCATGAATAAATGAATTTATGTACACACTCTTAACCATGATCTTATAGAACATCATAGGTTAAGTCCTCAAATTTGTATAGCTTGATCTTTAATCCATGTGTGCTAACTCAAACATTGTCTGGTTCTCTACTAAACTTTAGTAGATCGCTATGTTGACATCAATGATAATAACAGACATGAATGTAACAACAACTGCTACAGAATGGCTGCAAATACTCCCCCATAGGATATATTTAGCATTCATTCCTAACAATCTACCCCATTGTCATTGATGGCAACAAAGATGAAAAAACATCCAAGTTCCATGAATACCAACATTGCAACACTGCTGCTCTGAAAATACTTCAAATCCTCTTCATCAATCAAATCTTGCTTCATTTTCCTGTTCATCTCTTTTAGTTTTCCATTTTATATTGCTTTTAACCTTCTCCCTCAAATTCTCTTCAATAGATAGTTTTTTCATGTATCCTTCTCCCCCATTGACATTAATGACAAATGTTTCATCACTATGTCAACAACAACTTCAATGTCAAAAGACACTTTTTAGAAAATACATTCACTAGAGTCCTCATGACTCGGCTCAAATACACATACTCCCCCATAGAGGAAGTACCAACATCCAATATAGAAGAAATATAAGGCTCATATATCACTGGACGGATGCAACAATGTGCATCACTTCTCAAAAGTAGGCTGGGGCATAACCCCAAACATACCTCTCAAATACTCAAATGTATCCTTAGGCAAAGGTTTTGTTAATATATCTGCAATTTTCTCTTTTGTGCTTATATATTCCAATCTAACTTCTTTTTCTACCACTTTCTCTCTCACTACATGATACTTTATCTCTATATGCTTTGTCTTAGAATGTAGTACAAGATTCTTAAACATACTAACTATGCTAGTGTTATCACAATGTATAACAACAGGCTCAAAAAAATTTATTCCAATATCCTTTAACATTGTTTCATCCAAATTATCTGATTACAATTGTTTGCTACTACCACATACTCTGCTTATGTTGTGCTCTTTGAAATACAGTTGTGCTTCTTGCTTAGATGAGAAACTAATCTTCCTCCAAGGAAAAATGATCCACCACTTGTGCTCTTTTTTTCATCAACACTACCTCCCCAATTTGCATCTATATATGCACATAAGGTAAAGTCATCAAATTTTTCATACCACAATCCATATTCAATTATGCCTCTTAAGTACCTCAGTATCCTTTTTACTGTTGCATAATGTGATTCTCTGGGTTTAGCTTGAAATCTTGCAACAATTCCAACTGCATGTGATATATCAGGTCTTGTATGAGTTAAATATTGCAATCCTCCAATCATAGATCTATACTTTTTATATTCAACTACAAGAGTTTCATCTATGCTAGATACCTTGTGTCTAGTTACCATAGGTGTTCCAACTGGTTTACAATTTTCCATTCCAAATCTCTTCAACAAGTCATTCAAGTACTTTGTCTGACTTACAAAGATACCATCAATGTTTTATGTTATCTGCAATCCTAAAAAAGATTTCATCTCACCAATCATACTCATTTCAAATTTAGTCTTCATTTCATCTGCAAATTTATCACTGGCTTCATCTTCTCCTCCAAAGATAATATCATCAACAAAGATAACTACAACCAACAAACCATTTTCAATTTCTTTTGTGTATAAGTTGTTTGTTGTGCCTTTAGTAAATCCTAATTTTATCAAATACTTATCAAGTCTTGCATACCAAGTTCTAGGTGCTTGTTTCAATCCATATAAAGCTTTCTTCAATTTACATACCATATCTCCTTCATTAGTTAAAGGAAAACCTTCAGGATACTGAATGTAGACCTCTTCTTCCAATTCTCTATTCAGAAATTCTGACTTCACATCCATCTGATACACTTTGAATTTCTTATAAGCTGCATAAGCCAAAAATATTCTTACCACTTCAATTCTTGCTACTAGTGCAAAATTTTCTTCATAGTCAATTCCTTCTTGCTGTGAGTATCCTTTACATACCAATCTTTCTTTATTTCCTACAACTTCTCCTTGTTCATTCATCTTGTTTTTGAATACCCATTTAGTTCCTATAACATTCTTATCTTTAGGTCTAGGGACCAACCCCCAAGTCTTGTTCTTTTCAATTTGATCTAGTTCTTCCTTCATAGGTTTAATCTAATGTTTGTCTTCACAGGCTTCACTAGTAGATTTAGGTTCAATTTGAGAAATTAAACAGAATTGTTCTTGTACCTTATTTCATGTCAAAACTCCTCTGTCTATGCTTCCAATAATCTACTCAATAGGGTGATTTCTTGATAGGTTCCTATTAGGTGTCATTGTCTCAGTTCTCACTTCAGTTGTAGGTTCTTCAATGATTTCTTCAATTTATCTTTCATTCAGCAAATCACTATCAGTTTCATAGAATAATTTTGCATTCTCTGGATTAGTTCTAGGATGAGTTCCTTCATCTAATTCATAATCAAGCATTCTTTCCTAAATTTTGAACTTTTCATCAACTTTAACATTTGTGCTCTCAACAATAGTCTTAGTTCTTTTATTATAATATCTATAAGCTTTTCTCTTCAATGAATATCCAAGAAATATACCTTCATCACTTCTAGGGTCAAACTTTCCAATGTCATCATTTCTCTTAATATAACATTTGCTTCCAAAATTTTTAAAATACTTAACTGATGGTGCATCTCCAAACCATAGTTCATAGGGTGTCTTGTCTGTATCTGCTCTGATTTGTACCCTGTTCATTGTATACACTGATGTGTTCACTACTTATCTCTAGAATATCTTTGCCAAATCATTTTCAAATAACATAGCTCTTGTTGCTTCAGTCACAGACCTGTTTCTTCTTTCTACAATACCATTTTTCTCAGGTGTTCTAGGGGTTGAAAACTGTCTCTTAATACCATTAACTTCACAAAAAATGTTAAATTCTTTTGAAATAAATTCTCCACCTCTATCTAATCTCAAACATTTTATCCTCATTCCAGATTCATTCTCAACTTTGTTGTTAATAATTTTAAACTTATCAAATGCTTCAGACTTTTCTTTAAGAAATGCAATCCACATCATTCTTGTAAAATCATCAACAAGAATCATAAAATACCTTTCTCCATAGAATCCTCTAGTCCTTGTGGGACCACTCAAATATGTATGAACAATTTCCAACTTCTCTAATGTTGTGAACTTCTTGTTGGGAAATGAGCTTCTCTTCTACTTAGCCATCACACATTCCTTGCAAATCATGTTAGTAGGTTTCATAATCTTACACAAATCTCTTACTGCAAGTGTAGTACTTACTTTCACAATATTATCAAAGTTTATATGACAAAATATTTTGTGCCATAACCAACTGTCATCAATCTTAGTAATCAAGCATGTCATCTTAGTAGGATTCAACTGAAATACATTACCTCTAGTTCTTGATCCATTACCAATCAAATTACCATCCTTGTCTTTGATTACACAAGTTTTCTTAGTAAACCAAACATGATATCCCTTATCAACTAATTGTCCAACACTCAAAAGATTATGTTTCAATCCATCCATAAAGTAAACATCATCAGTATTAGTCTTTCCATCAAGAGTAATAGATCCTATACCTTTTATCAAACAAGGTGCATTGTTTCCAACTCTAACAACTCCTCCATCATAATTGTTAAACTTTATGAATTTCTTCATGTCTCCAGTCATATGATGTGAACAACCACTATCTATAATCTAATCAACTTTCTTTTCTACTTGAGAAACTAAAGCTTTTTCTTCCTTAACTTCTATTTCAAGATTTTCTTCTTTTATTGCTACAAATCCTATATCATCATTCTCATTATCACTTTCATTTAAAGATTTCTCCATACTAGCTTCAAATTCTTCATCATTAGCATAATAACATTCTTTAGATCTTCTAGGTTTAAAGTTCTTTTTATACTTCTTAACTCTCTTAGGACATTTAGATGCAAAATGACCATATTATTGACAAGTCCAACATTTAAAGATTTTCTTACTGTCTGGTTCTCTTTCGTAAGTAAGGAAATACCTTCTTCAATCTTTCTATCTTCTTTATTTTTGATTCTGCTACTGCTAGCATAATCTTCACTCACACTCATGCTTCTTGATAAATTAGGGCAAACACTAAGTGCGTTGAATGATGTCTCTATTCTAGGTAAATCTCCCAATTGCCTCAAGTTCATTTTTGCTGCTTCTAATCTTCCAAGAAGGGTTTCTCTGGTGAAGTTCTCATTACAAGGTATAACTTGTTCTATCATCTGCATTGTCTTCTTAAATGCAAGAGTCAATGTCCTCAGAATTTTCCATATCACTTCAATCTCTGTCTTGATTCCTTCACAATATTTTATACCTACAACAATTTCTGACATTCTACCAATATAGCTTCTAACAGATTCTATTAGGAATAGTCCCAAGAGATAACTGAGAGGGGGGGGGGGGGTGAATCAGTTATCTACAAGATTCAATTCTTTATCCAATTAAGTATACTTAAACATAAAGCATAAACACAATGAAAGAACACAAGAACACAACACCAATATTTTGGTTACGGAGAAACCCAAATAGGTAAAAACCCTGGTGGGACTTGATACTCACTACTATTTTGTACTAGTGTATAATGATCCTTGTTAGAAGATCCTTTACCTTATTAGGAGTAGCTTTACAATATATTAAGTACAGTAGACCTGGTCAAGGGTCAGACCCTATTAGGATTCTTTTATAATTATCCCTATTAGGGGAGAGAACGCACTATCTGAGAGCTTATTGCTCAAATGGGCAAAGGCTACAACCTTCTGAATAATAGATACACACTATATATGGATCTTGGTGAACTGAGCTTTGACCTGTTGTCGGGATCAGTTCCAATGAATAGCACAAGTACTTTACTTGGTCATGTTAGCACCTATAAAATTTTCATGACTGTAGTTTTTCCCTACTCCCTACAAGTGTTTTCTAGGTCTCTGCCCTAAAACTCTAAGTCAAATTTTGAAATATCTAGCCGTTGGTGAAAAGAAGCCCTAAGCTGTCTTGGCAGGTTCTATTTAAGCATTTATTTTTTAGTCACTAAAGTTCTAAATTACCCATGTGCCAAATTCATTATGACCAATTTGCATGTTATGTCATTAGGTTTTATTATCGAGCCCCCTTTCAATACTTTCTATCTAAGCCTAAGTCTCCCATAGTAATTTTTCCTAAGTTCTGCCCTTTAAAAATGTGTGGATGTCGTTACATCACAAGGCTTCCCATTGTCATAGTTTCTAACATGCGGTATAGCGATGAGTGGACATCTGTCCTAGTGGGTCCAATGTGCCACATAGCACTGACATGCTTTTTCCTGATTGGATGAGGCGTTGATGATTTGGTAGTTGTTAGTGGGACCTGGTTGCCAGCAGGTCTTTGTGGGCTCTAACATCTATAGAAGATCTACGGTTGGCATAAGTTCTCATGGGTTCTATCAGATTCATGAGATCTTATGCCAACCATCGATTTTACCTTTTCTCAGGTGGCAAAGGGAAAGTGGGTCCTCTAATAGTTGGAGCCGATGTGTGTGATTTTCATTGGCGGAAGGGTAACGATGCAGTGGAACCATTTTCCAGGTGTTGCCAAGTTGTGGTGTTCTGATTGGTCAGCATGTATGGGTGATGTGGTGATTATCAGTGGGGTCGGTGATAGAGGAATTTGTAGGGTTTCCAGTAGTGTAGGTAGATCTACGGTGGTTATATGATCGCATGGAATCTTTCCATGCTATGCGACCATACGCCCATCGTCTGATTGATGGGGCTTATGTGCAGTGGGTCCAGCGTGCCACATAATGTTGACATGCTCATTTTTCATTGGCGGAGAGATTGGCGATGTGGTGGAGACTTTTCAAATAACTTTTGACTATTGTGGAAATTAATGAGTGCCACCCAATTTGCTGGGAAGAAATTAGATCGACGACTTTGTTTTAAATCTAGCTAGTTAACCGTTGCTTTTTTAAATTCAAATTTTAGAGGGTTTTCTAGCAACATAAGGACTAGTTTTTATTGCTTGACAGCTGGATTTGGTAGGATGTGATCTCACCGACTGTTGCAAAGTGGTCTATGGGTTTAATGACTAATTACAGGGGTTTTTGTACCATGAAGTGTTGCTCGAGGCATGTTGTAGGTGGACAATCAGATCGATGAGTTTAATAAATTCATGATTCTCGGTACAAATCAAGAAATTTTTCATTTATGAGGATCATTCTAGGATCTGCTTTCTCCAGGCTACTTGGTTTCCCCCAATTGTAATAAATTCCTGATTGATCTTAGTTGGTTTGGTGTGTAAAACCCTAACCCTAATCATCCATAGCTTGTTGCATCCTATTTTGGGATCCCAAGATGATTAGTAGTATATATGGTTGAATTTTTTATTTTGCAAAGGTGGTTGATGTTATGTTGAAAATCAATGTAAAGGACTAAACAAGGAGAGCCTGGATTTTGGGTCTATTTCCTAGCATTTTTTTATTCTAGTAATGTATTGATTTTGTAAATTTTAATGAGAATACACTTGGATTCCAATCTCAAATTCTTGTTTGTCTTCTTATTCTAATCTTGGGCTCATATATGTTGATGTCACAAAGTGAGTTAGCATATGGTAAACAAAGAGTATTGTGGAGTTATCTTTGAGTTCCTAACAAAGTTAGGATTAAAGTCTTTAAGGTGATTTTAGTGAGTTCATGGTAGGGTAAGAATTTGATGATCAGGTTTGGGAGTGAGAGGGATAATAGGCAAAGCACTTATCTTGAGTTTAGGAGTATTTGATTTAGGATTTTTAGTTGATTTATGTTATTGGGTGACTCTATGCCCTAGGTTAAGGCACTGATCTTTTCTTTGGAAGTAGTTCATCATCATCCACCATACATATAAATGATAAAATCTTTCAATCAGTTTGTAAAGGGTATAATGCATAAAATTTTGTGATTCCTTTCAAGAAGTGAATCAAAGGTACACCCACCTGAGCATCTAGGCTCAAAGTGTAGGAGGATCTCTTTGATCCTTGTTAATTGGCCCTTTTCCTTGCAGACTTTGGAGTGGTGATAGAGTCAGTGACATAAATTTTTCAATCATAGTGTAAACCTGCAAGTATAAAGAAAAGACAACCAACAAAATGGTGACTATGCTGGGGAGAGTCTAGAGATAAAAGTTATTAAGTGGACTCTTATTTTTCCTATTGCATTCAGTTAAAAGATTCCCCACTTTGGTGGGTGGCAACTCAAAAAGGTTAGAACTGTGTGTGTGAAAATTATACCTGATCTGTAAACACAACACTCAGTAAAACATTAGAGGTTAGTGATAATCAAAATCGTGCAAAATTGAAAGCTATCTAACCAAGCGATTTACTGCCTTCTAATAGGTGCGAGATTAATGTTCTCAGATTGTAATCAAGATCAGTGACCTAGATGACACCTAAATGAAGGATTTGAATGCAAAAGATGGATATGAAATTGAATGCAATTAATCTATATTTTTGATATTTTCTATGCAATAAGAATAAAAACTTGATATGAATCTATGCTAATATGAAAAACTTGATATGAAATGAATGCTAAATGATCTAACAATGAAGATTCTAACAATGATATGAAAACTATGAATGCAAAAATAAGATTGATCTCACAAAGATGTCGATTCACAAGAGCTTTGATTCTTCAATCCCAATTCTCCAGCGTGATTGTGCAAAATATGAGATGATTTGTGAAGAGCTAAAGCCTTAATTTATAGAAATCCAGGGCTTTGGAGGTGCATGAATAAAAGCCATAAATCACTCAAATTAACTCATCTTGATTTTTGAGTTATCTGATCATAAAAGATAGTTAATTCTCAAAATCATGCAAAAACATGCAAAAACAGCTTTTTAACTCAAATTAGAGTTTAGATCAGCTTTTTGAACTCCAAAAGGATGTTGAGTTCCAAAAAGTCAATAACTTGCATTGATTTTCTGATTTGGAGTTTAACTGTTTCTTTTGAATATGCATAATAATTAAGAATTAAATAAATAAATAAAGTGATTTATCCTCAACTCAACTGATTTTTGAAAATAAATAATTAATTTATGGGTTAATTAACTATTTATTCAAACTTTTATTAAAAATTATATTATTAAATAATGACAACATGCTTTAATTAATTAAATAAGAATTTAATCAATTAAAGATAGGAATTTTGATTTATTGTCAAAATTAAATAATATAATTAATAATAGATAGAATTAAATTTAATTACATAATTAAGTGGCAAATATTAAATCTAATTAATTAAATATGAAAATATTCAATTAATCAAATTTTTAGGATAAATGTGATTTATCGCCAAATAATCATTAAATTAAAGATAATTAAGATAATTAGGAATATTACTAGGAATATTCCCTGATGCAAAATTTAAGATAATCAATTATGATTCGATGATGTTTAGATGTGCCTTAGGTTAGGACTTTGATGTCGATTTTGTTCGAATTGAAGATGTAGGAGATTAATGAACTTATAGCCCATTTTTGGGGTATTACATTTTGCCCCTCTTTGAATTACTGTGCGAAGCGCAGTGGTTCAAAGATAGTCTGTGTTTGATAAAGATATGAAACTGATTCAAAAGATAAATCGATTGAAAGATAGAAACCGATTGAAAGATATTGAGATAGGAGTTGATTGATATTGAATTAAGATGGAGATAATAAGTCTTGAATGACCAAAGATAATGTTCACTGTAGCAGCAAATGAACCTATGATTGCGAAAAAGTGTCAAAATGCCTGATTCTGAACCTTAGGATTGATAAGAAGTGAGTGACCTGTTCTAGACTCGATTGTCTTAGCAGAACTAGCAGGTATCACATCTGAATCCTTCAGTTGCCGAAGAACCAAGGAAAGAACACTATGATCCGATGGTTGCAAAAATTGATACAGTTTACAAGATTAAGAAAATATCAGATTGATATGGATCTTGATGAATCTGATATGCCCCAAGTGATGATAGATTTGCCCCGAGCGATGAGGACTTTTGATGAATCAGTAACTAGACGTGATTGTTTGTCTTGATCACTGATGAAAGATATTGATAGACTTGATCGATAGAATTTGATTTACAGACTTTGAATGATGTGCAATAGCATGCCCCCTTCGGGATGAAAATTGAAATCTGACAAGAAAAGTCAGCGTTGATAGTTTAGAAGCATGTTAATTGATCTGAGAAGTGGTTATTTACATCCGAGAACGCATTCTGCATCATTGGAAGGTCCCAAAAGACCAAGTTTGACTAGGTTTGACCATGAGTTGACCATAGTTGACCAAGTTGAAATTTTGATAGTGTGATGTAAGATAATCAGTTAAGTTGAATACTAGATTTCTGTGATGATTGAAGGTCGAATATGCAAGTAGTTAATAATATGAATGATCTCAGATTTGAATTTTGATCCCGAAAAAGGATTCTACTTGCTATTTCATTGGAGGAACCTTCGTGTGAGATTCAGCTCTTGTTAGACTTGAAGATGCGATTTGAAAAATCATTTAAGCATTGACGTTCGTTTAATCATTGTGAGATCATGTAAACATGCAAAATGCAATGAGACATGCAAAATGAAATGCAACCTAAGACCTAGGACCTAGTCACTAATCATATGTCGATTTGTTATCATCATTGAACTTTTAGGTAACTGGATAAATCAATACAATGCCCACTAGCTACGAAACCATAGACATATGAATATTGATTTGTAACGCAAGAATCAATACAACACCCACTGGTCAAACAACCATGGACATATGAATATTGATTTTATTTGTTGAATGTCGGATTAGATATAAGCATCAAGGCACAAATGCCAGGGTGACCTGAATATCATGTCCATTTTGATATAGCAATTTGTACAAGCATCAAAACATAAACGTCGTGATGACCTGAGTACGCCTTGCATTGCAAACACAGCAAACAGTCAAGAGATCATTCTAAATCCAATGTGAATTACCCGTAGTGACCCTTTATCGTTCACATCCTTAGGCAAGATTGCGTTCCACAGTAGGAGGAAGAACTTACTCAAAAAGATAATAGTTAGATCAAACTTCCTTGAATTGTCTAGGTATCAATGGTCGAGGTACGCATGGCCATCCAATTCGAGATAGAGGCTCTTACAGTCGGACACCATTTCAATCCAAAATTTCCAAAGTTGTTAGATTTTCACATACAAGCAGAAGACAAAGAAAAGATTATGCCCCCAGTCATCACTCTCTAAATCCTGTAAAGGACATCATTGAAGAGCTCGAAGGGACACAATATGCAAAAATCTCAATGCAAATCAGTAAGCATACAAGGAGATAAAAGCATGAAAAGCACAGATTGTTTTCAGTTTGAGTTTGATGTTTGATTGTTGTTGATGCAAAATCCTTTCTGGAGACGAGACAGACTGACTGACTCAACAGGAAGCTTCAAAGGACTCTGAGTGGATATGACACGTCTAAGATACATGGGAGACCATAGGATATGACATTGATTGCCCCCAAGTGTGAACATTGATAGGATGCAAACGCTTGAGCTGGTTGGTGTACAGGCTGACTTATTGAAAACTGGAAATGCAGGAACAAACCGGGAGATATGTACAAACTAAAGCAAGACTGAAAGCTGGGAAAGACCAAGATTGTGTTGATAGATGGAGCATTTGGAACAAGTGGCACCCGTTTGCCGGGTTTTCACCATCTTGGTAGAGATTCTATTTTTGCTACCGAGGTGCCTGTTTCCAGGTTTTCACCAAGGCACTTTTTTTTTCTTTTTTCATTTTTTTGTATTTTTCATTTTTTCAATTTTTTTTATACTTTTGATATTTTTTTATTTTTTTTGTGAATCATCAAGGTGCCTATTGCTAGGTTTTCACCAAGATGTTCATTTTTTCAGGACTTTTTCCGATTTTTAAGATTTTTTTTAGGACATTTTACCAAGCACTAAATGCCTTAGGCGTAGAATTTCTTCAGATGGAGAACGTTGATTGGTTCTCGGAGCTGTTCTCCTTCAGTCGTTGAGAGTTGATAGGCACCAGAGCCAAAAGTAGCAGTGATTACAAAGGGACCCAACCAATTGGGTTCAAACTTCCCCTTGCGTTCTCGATGTGATTGATTTTTAGGATTTTCTCTCAACACTAGATCGCCAACCTGAAATTCTCTATGTCTGACTTTCTTGTTGTAGCCTCTAGACATTCTTTTCTGATACACTCTGAGATGATCATACGCTGCTTGTCTGCGCTCATCTAGTAGTTCAAGTTCTTGTAACCTAGACACTCTATAGTCTTCATCAGTGACAAGTCCATGCATTTTGATTCTGAGTGATGGGATTTCAACCTCAATAGGCAATACCGCTTCAGACCCATAAACTAAAGCGAAAGGTGTAGCCCCTGTAGGTGTTCTGATACTAGTTCTGTAGGCCCATTCTGATACTTGTTCTGATACTGGTTCTGATACTGATTCTGATACTAATTCTGATAATTGTTCTGATACTGGTTCTGATACTGATTCTGATATTGATTCTGATAATGATTCTAATAATTGTTCTGATACTAGTTCTGATATTTGGTATACTTGATAGCATTTTTTTCCATTTGCAAACTCCCAAGCAAGATCATATCGTGCAGTCCCAATGTCTAGCAAGGTGGAGAACAAGAGGGATTAGCAAGCTGGTGGAAGAGATGGAAGATAAGAGAATGAAGGAAAATGAAGGGAAGAAATCCTCAAGGGGAAACTCCTCAAGAATACCCAAGCTAGGGAAAAATTGTCATGTAAAGCGCATTTGGACAAGCAATGAAAGGCTAGCATAGGATAAGTCACAAAATCATAATGCAAGAGCAGGAAAGAATGCAATCCAAAGGAGTAGACATGTCAAGAGGCTTCATAGCACTGTGTTTCACTCTTTCTTTCTTTTTTTATTAGATCAAGACCAAAGGGGAAAAGGATAGCGATAGGCAAAAATGAATGGAGGAAGATGGATATGAAGGCTAAACATGGAAGGAATGAAAGCAAGATCATCATAAGATAGCTCACAAAATAGTCAAATGTTCGTGTATAGATCAACATTGTCAAGATCAAAGAGAGAAGATGAAATGGATGAAATATGTAGAAGAACTACGCATGATGCCTGATTGCTAGGTTTTCATCATGGTACTTATCCAAGGTGCCACAAAGGAGTGGTTTTCACCATAGGATGAATTTATTTCTCTTTACTTTTGCTACCAAGGTGCCTGTTTCCAGGTTTTCACCAAGGCACATTTTCAATTTATTTTATTTTTCATTTCTTTTTTTTTTGGAAGAAGGCAAGCTTTTTATGTAATGCTCCTTGAAAGGATAAACCATGATATGCCAAAGATTCAAAATGATATGCTCAAAGATGCTGATAGGGAAAGGGAGATGGAAGAGAAAAATGGAGGATAAGGTTTTATGTAAAGCGAGTGAGGTTGGAAGATAGGAGGAATAGGAAAATGAGGAAAAAGGATAGGAGGTATAAGGATAATGCATGGAAGGATTGTGAAAGGGTAGATGGAAAGGAAGGCAAGTTCAACATCAACACATACCTTGAAGGGTGGTGAGAGAATGGAGGAATTGTGAATGAAGGAATACGTGAAGGAATATGGTGAATGGATAGTAGAGGTTGAGGTTTGGGCGCATGAAATGGAAGAATATTTTTGGAAGGAGATGTAGTGGAAGCCTTTGGAAGCTTGAATGTCAATTTCACTTTTTGTTCAACATGAGACTCTCTTATGAGAGACTTTGGAATCCATATAGCCTTAGGCTTTTTATTTCCCTTTGATGACTTAGAGAGAATATCTTGAATGATGGATTTTGGAACCCATACTTGTCTTGTAATTTTTTTCTTAGATATCTCTTTTGACTTTATGTTTCCATGTCTATTAGAGGAGACATGGTGATCTTTTTTTGATGGATTCTTGTATTGCTTCTTTTTCTTGTATTGAACATTCAAGTTACTTCCAAATGACTTGGGACTTGTGGAAGAAGGAGGAGGATATGACTGGTTTAGATGGGTGGGTGGATGAAAAGGATTCAAGGGTATGCATCTATGTTGATCTTGAGGAAAGATGAGAGATGGAGATATGTAAGGACCCAAGATGGATGGAAAATTAGGAGAGTTAGGAGGGGAAAGTGAAGGGACATAAGGACCCAAGATGGAAGGAAGACGTGAAGATCTTTGTAGTGGTGGAAGAGGTCCAAGGATGGAAGTGGAAGACGCAAAAGGATAATCAATAAGTTCATCAGCATCTATATGACAACCAAGGATATCAGCATCTTTAGAGTGAGCATTAGGATCTTCAATAGAATTATGGACATCTTGAATAAGAGCATTTTCTTTGATAGGATCATTCAAAGCTTGCGAAGACTTAGGAAGAGTAGAAAGTGGAAGTGAACATGGAGTGGTAGAACAAGAAGATGGAAGACTTTGATCTTGACAAGGATCTTTGGATAGCACAAGCACATAATTTTTCTTTTGATTTTCAATAGGCTTAACATTGGAAGGAACACTATTTTTACCAACCTTAATGGAAGTATCATCTTTGGAAAGTGCAAGTGTAGTAAGGTTATTTTGATTGTCAATAAGCTCAACAGTGTAAGTAGTAGCCGGATCTTGCTTAAGAGAAGACTTAAGACATGGTGGAATGCATGAAAAAGGGTTTATAGGATCAAAAGAGCCATGAAGCGGATAAGAGACATCGGGAAAAGGAGTGGATGACATGGAGGGTTCTTGATCTTGATCTTTCTTTATGTTCTTTTCTTTATCATTTTTAGAGTCCTCTTGACATGGAGCCACTTCTAAGGACAAGGAAGCATGTTGGGATTGTATGGATGACTTTGGAATAAATGGTGAAGGACTAGCCAAAGTAGGGATTATAGTATATGAAGGCTTAGGCTCTTTAGGTTTATCATTATTGAAAGTCTTTGCAGCCAAGTGAAGGTTAGCTTGAGTTTCTTTAAGGGGTAGCCCTGGAGGATAACTATAGGGAACCACATGCAAAGTATCAGGGCTTGTGTTAGATGAAGGTTCTGTGAAAGATTTGAAAGACTCGGAAGCTTTAGGAAATGTATGGGTATTGGAGGAAGTAGGGGATCGAAGGGAACCATCACAAGACAAAGGTCCAACATTAACATGATCTTGCTTGAGAGTGTAATCTTTATTTTCAGCCTGAGAGTTCTTAGAGGAGAGATCCTTATAGTATGCATGTTTATAATCAGCGTGGTAAACTTTCTCTTCCTCAAGTGAAACAGATGGATCATCTGGGTATTGTGCATAGAAATCATCAAAGTCTCTTTGATAATCAGAATCATATGGATCACCATCACGATCTATCCAATGTGACGGCCCATTTGTAGTAAGCAGGAATGAACGATGAGGAGGACTCTTAGGAATAGAGGTGTCATAGGTATCATTACATTGTCTGTCGTCATAGTCATCATAGTCTCCAAAGCTAGATGTGTCACTCTCTGTGGAAGAGGTATCATATTGCTCAAATTTTTTTCGGGGGCATGGTGGCATGTACAAGTCTTTATCAAATGGAAAAGAGTATAGAGGTTCCTTTTCTTTCCCAAGTTTGTCAAGCTGGACTTGCATAGCATGTATCTGTTTCATTATAGTGGCGATCAGAGCTTCTTCCTCTTGTTTACTGATTCTTTGAGACATGTGTACTGATTCTCAATAGCTACTGATTTGTTCTTGACACAATGATATTTTTGACAGATTCTGGAACTAGGCTGGAAACATTGGATATCTTGCAATTTGACAATTTCTGACAACTTTCTCAAATTTTTCCAAACGACACTCTGCAGACTCATACGACACTGGGTAGTCTATGAAATGACATTTGCTAAACTCATACGATAGTTGGGTAATACTGAAATGACACTTGACAAACCTCGTATGACTTTTGACTTCCTGAAATGACTTTTCACTCCAGAAAGAACTTTACGTCAATTTTTGCAAAATTTAAGGTTTTCAGTTTTGGATTGTTTGCAAATTGTACTGTCCAGATTTTGAAGGTTATACTAGATTTGATTGTTTTTAATAGCCAAGTAGATAAATAAGCACACAGAACAGCAAGCAAGTGATTCCGAGCACGTCTGAAAACAATGAACAAGGGCAAAAGCAACCTTGCACATGAACAATCAAGTGACCAAATTGTGCTAATCCCTGAGAGTACTAATTGTGTATGTTCTGAAAAAGTTTTGCAATAACGCACATATACCTGAAAGTGAAAAATTGGCCTCTCTAGGGTTTTTAGTAATGGTTTGACTCTGCAACTTTTATGATTCAAAGGGGTGAACTCCAATCCCGGCGCACCAGGGTTTTGACACAGTCTGAGAACTTAATCTTCAAGAGCTGCTAGGGAGATCTGACAACCCAACAATGAACCATACCCGTGGAGATTTCTTCCACAAGGACATTTATATAGAGGTTGTCACTACCATGGCGAAAATGGCTATTACCGTTTGAGGTTCCGTCAACGCAGTTTGCCCTGTGAAGGGATTGTCCGCTACGATTAACCCTCTCTAAAGATGACTCACAATAGTATACCACAAGGGGACTTGGCTCCAGATTCAAGGTTTTGACACCTCTTCACTTTTAACCCAAACAAAGCAAGCAGATTAATCCGACATGCTAAGACAAAGTTTTGTTCCACCAAGGTCTGTGATATCAACTCCACGTGATCTATCAACCTCTCCGGGGAGAGAATGTATCAATCAATAAGAGAAGATGCACTAACCAATTTTGATTCACCAAAGCTCGTGATATCAACCCCACATGATCTATCAACTTCTCCGGAGAGAGAATGTGTCGATCAATAAGAGAGGATGCACTAACCAAGTTGAATGTGAAACGCACTAAGTATCCTCCCTACCTACAAGGATTCTATCGTCAAGAAGGATTTCGCTGGGAATCCAATCTTTCAAGAATCACGAATAGTGTTCATAGGGCCTAATTACTATGTGAGCACAGATATATGTTCCGAAAGTAAATCTACCAAAAGCATTCAAAAAGTAGAAAGAGGAACACTTAACGCTTAAAGAAAATATGAGATGAGTCCACAAGGTGGAACACTTAACACCTCACACAAGCTAAAAACAAGTCCACAACTTAGAAAACAAGGGAGTTCCTAAAAGCACAAAAGGGTTGCCAAGTGGAACATTTAACGCTTCTGTCCTGTTGACCCCTCCCCTTTATGGCGCTGAGATTGCAACCACGGGGCGGAAATGAGGGGCCGGCGGATTAGCGAGTCCAATAACCCAAGATAGCAATCAAGATCAATCACAAGTATTCTAAGACTACTTAATGAATCCTTAAGGGTTCACAACCTAGTATCAATTATGCAAGTGTGTAGAAATAGATCAAAAGCATGAAAAGATGCACACAAGCTTGACACATAAGAGATTTATTTTAAGTCCCAAATTAAAATATTATTAGATGAAGGAGAATACCTGGGATCCTTGCAACGCGCTTAGTAGATTTTACTTGATTTTTAGCAATTTTTGTTGAGCTTTTCCATGCAAGCAAGTGACGAACTCTCCAACAAGCAAACAAGCAAACAAGCAAACAAGATATGCAAAATATATTCAACTTATGAAAACCATAGGGTTAGCTCTAAAAATCAATTATTATCAGTAATAATAACCAGCAATCAACCCAAATGACAACTCATATCATTCATTGAACCATGTAAAAAAAATAAGTGCATACCCATCACAAAACTTTTTCTTTTTTTTTTGCATTTGACCTAGTCAACAAGATCTAATTTTTTTGATATGATTTTGGCCACAAAAATAAAAATTCAGAATAGAGACCCCTACTAAAAAATAGAGAGCTTTCCAAAAATGTAACAATTTTAGAAAAACCTCTTCATTTGTGCCCTAGAGACCCATTTTATCAATACAGACCAGTTTTTGTAAATTGACTATTTGAGCTATGATATCATGTCCAAATTTAAAACACAAAGAATGGACCCCCTGTATAATTTAAAGAGATTTCCAAAAATATAAAATTTTTTGAAAAATATGCTGATTTGCGTCAGATATTAATTTTTTTCTAAATTTTAAGAAAAAATTATTAAAAATTCAAAACATCTCAGAAAATTCTAAATTTTTTACTGTAGCTTTCGTGACATGTCACAAACCTGAAAAAAAACTTTCAGACCAAAATTCCAAGCCGTTTGGGAGATAAAATTAAATCTTTGAAACTTTGGGGTTTTAGCTCCCAAAAAAATCAAAACCAGCATGCAAAGGTGGGTTGCCCCACGGTGGGCGCCAGAAATGTGTGTGTAAAAATTATACTTGATCTGTAAACACAACACTCAGTAAAACATTAGAGGTTAGTGATAATCAAAATCGTGCAAAATTGAAAGCTATCTAACCAAGCGATTTACTGCCTTCTAATAGGTGCGAAATTAATGTTCTCAGATTGTAATCAAGATCAGTGACCTAGACGACACCTAAATGAAGGATTTGAATGAAAAAGATAGATATGAAATTGAATGCAATTAATCTATATTTTTGATATTTTCTATGCAATAAGAATGAAAACTTGATATGAATCTATGCTAATATGAAAAACTTGATATGAAATGAATGCTAAATGATCTAACAATGAAGATTCTAACAATGATATGAAAACTATGAATGCAAAAATAAGATTGATCTCACAAAGATGTCGATTCACAAGAGCTTTGATTCTTCAATTCCAATTCTCCAGCGTGATTGTGCAAAATATGAGATGATTTGTGAAGAGCTAAAGCCTTAATTTATAGAAATCCAGGGCTTTGGAGGTGCATGAATAAAAGTCATAAATCACTCAAATTAACTCATCTTGATTTTTGAGTTATCTGATCATAAAAGATAGTTAATTCTCAAAATCATGCAAAAACATGCAAAAATAGCTTTTTAACTCAAATTAGAGTTTAGATCAGCTTTTTGAACTCCAAAAGGATGTTGAGTTCCAAAAAGTCAATAACTTGCATTGATTTTCTGATTTGGAGTTTAACTGTTTCTTTTGAATATGCATAATAATTAAGAATTAAATAAATAAATAAAGTGATTTATCCTCAACTCAACTGATTTTTGAAAATAAATAATTAATTTATGGGTTAATTAACTATTTATTCAAACTTTTATTAAAAATTATATTATTAAATAATGACAACATGCTTTAATTAATTAAATAAGAATTTAATCAATTAAAGATAGGAATTTTGATTTATTGTCAAAATTAAATAATACAATTAATAATAGATAGAATTAAATTTAATTACATAATTAAGTGGCAAATATTAAATCTAATTAATTAAATATGAAAATATTCAATTAATCAAATTTTTAGGATAAATGTGATTTATCGCCAAATAATCATTAAATTAAAGATAATTAAGATAATTAGGAATATTACTAGGAATATTCCCTGATGCAAAATTTAAGATAATCAATTATGATTCGATGATGTTTAGATGTGCCTTAGGTTAGGACTTTGATGTCGATTTTGTTTGAATTGAAGATGTAGGAGATTAATGAACTTATAGCCCATTTTTGGGGTATTACAAGAACCAGTGCTATAAATTGTGAATCATGGAAAAAAGAAGGAATACTAGGTCCTTTGTCAAGAAAAATCCAGAGGTTACTCTGGAAAAATTACCTAGACAAGAAAAGAAGAGTTGGATCAAAAGAAATGGAAAGTCTACTAGTGTTCCCATGAGAGAAAAAAAAAATACCAGAAATAGAGCACCAGTTGTATCCTCTAATGAGGAAGATTCACAACACAAGAGTTGTAGATTAGATAGTGGCTACTCTGAAGATAAATTTTATGATACCCTAGAGGCAGTATTTCAAGACAAAGGTTCATTACCTGCAGGGCAAAATGAACAAGCTATAGAAAGGGGTTTTGGACCAGATTTAGATCCTGATGAGGATATGTTCAAAAGGCAACCCATGAGACCAAGATAGGTCCATTTCCCATATCAAAATCTCACTGATATGGATGTATCATCAAGTTTTGATGATATTATGATAGACCCAAATGATTTAAATGCACTAAGGTTATAGTTGGTAGAGCAAGATGCCATACATAAGAGGTTACAAAAGGAGAGAGAAGCTAAAAAAGTGAATGCTCTAATAGAAAGAGAGTCTCTTCTTAGAAAGATTAATGAATTGAAGGAGAGAAATAAGATGCTTTCTTCTACTCCTAAAACTTTGCAGCATGATGTCTTTGGTGATCTTGATGCTTTGAGAAGTGAGCAAGAGTGCTTGCTGCAAGATCATGAATTTGATAAAGAGGGCCCTGTGGTTAGATAGGTTCAAAGTTATGCTTCCCTCCCTAAAGATAAAGATGGGCATGTGATCACTAGGCCTGTTGTTGCTATTGGCAAAAAAGGAAAGCAAAAGATGGTGGGACATTAGACAAATAAATCATTGACAATACCAGGGGTCCCACCACCCAATTCAAATAAGGACACAGAGATAGAAAGAAGAAGAAAATAAGATGAGGACCTAGCAAGAGAATTAGAGGAGGTTGAAATTGAAGCTTCCATTGTAGAAAAAAGAAGAAAGATCTAGTTCTTAAGGGCTTCATCTGGAATTGCTCTTGTACCATCTGATACTGAACTAGGTATGCC
This sequence comes from Chamaecyparis obtusa, assembly GCA_027943335.1. Lineage (NCBI taxonomy): Eukaryota > Viridiplantae > Streptophyta > Pinopsida > Cupressales > Cupressaceae > Chamaecyparis > Chamaecyparis obtusa. Next base: position 273,398 of record BSBK01000260.1, read on the forward strand.
ATCTATGACTGCTACTATTCCACTTAGTAATGCTACTACTAGTTCAATTCCTTCTTCATCTGCTAAGATAAATGTTGATCCTAGGTAGCATTCAAATGCACAGGTAGATGGAAATGTAAATGTAAATGTTGATCCTAGGGTCAACACTAGTTCAAGTTTTCAAAGAAGACCTATGCAATTAGAAGGCTATAGGCAGATTAGTTTTGATGGAATACCTGGCTACCCGAATGCTTTTCCAACTGATATAAGAGATAAGATACCTAAATTTTCTGGTAATAATGTTATTAGTTGTGAAGAACACCTTAGGTTATTTGTTGATGTATTAAATGATTATGAGGTAGAGCATGAGGATGTAGTCATGAAATTATTTGTTCAATCTCTAGTGGAAGATGCTAGAGATTGGTTTAAGAGACTCTGACAGGTGTATTGATACATGGGATTCTTTTGAAAGATGTTTCAAAGAATAGTATGGTGACAGGCCTAATGCTAGTTTCATGTTGAATGAGTTCAACACTATAAGGAAAAATCAGAATGAGTCTGCAGCTGAATTCAATATGAGGTTTCAGAAGGGTATGCATAAGCTATTTCAAGTCATGAGGTTAGATGACAATGTTTGTCTGAATGCATACTTCAATGCCTTTGATGGAAAGATGGGATATATGTTGAGGGAAAAAGAACCAAGAACTCTCAGAGATGCTTTTAGGATTTTTATCAATATTGAAAACAATATGAGAATATCAAGAAAATTGGTGGAAAAATAGATGATTCGAAGCTGTTTCGAGATTAAAAATACAAAAAGGATAATGAAAGAAATGTTGAAAATAAGAAACAAGAGGAAGATAAATTGGATAAGGTGTTGAATGCATTGAAGGATTTAAGAGCACCTGTTAATAGAATTAATAATTCTCCTACCAATTAAAAGCCTCAATTCAACAATAATTTTAGTAGGCAAAATAGATTGCAGAATTATCCCTACAACACCCAATGGAAGGATGGCAAGCCTATTGTCCCTACTGCAAGAGGAAGTAATGATAAAGCTATCCCTGATCCTTTACAAAGATCCTATGTAAATGTTATAGAGGATGCACCATGGTGTATAGCATGTCAATCCCCTCATTCTACAGAGTATTGTGTGGTTGCACAATCCATGTCAACATATCAAGATGGTAATAATAAGGAGTTAGATCAAGAAGAAAATCATGATGACATTGGATGCAACATGGCAACTTCATATTTGGGATATGAAGATGATTCTAGTATTGATGAAGAAGCAGATGTGTGTTTGAAAAGACACAATAGGGCACTTTTCCATCAGGAGGTCTTTTCTGATAATAATGACATTGATGAAAAGACATGTAACATGAATTCTTCCTCAAAAATAGTAAATCTAAGAAGATCTTCAAAGGAGGAAATGGATAGAATTACTACAAAAATGATAGCCCAAGTGCAAACTAGAGGCATGGTGGCAAGGGATACAACTGGGAAAGCTGCAGGATTGTTTATGAAGAACACCAACTCTGGGGAATTCAATGGAAATAGATCAAGGGATGATCATATGGCAATGTTCAAAAATGTAAAAGGTAAGAAGTGGGAACCTAAGGGGGTTGGAATTGAAAAAGTTTCTAATGAAATAGAAAAGCTAGTTGGCACAATGGCTAAAGTTGAAAAAGTAAAGGTCACAGCTAAAACTAACATATCAAATAAACAAAAGGACACTAAGGTAGAATAGATTGAGTTTCCTCCCTCTACTCCTATTGATATGTTGGCTGTATTATCTCAGATAACTGTCAAGGTTGCATTGTTAGAATTGTTGAGGATCCCTGAACATAAAGACAGGGCTATTGCATGGGTAGATAATGTTCATAGTAATGATATTGCATGCAATGAACCTCAAGATAAAGTTTTGAAAGAAGTGGGGGTCCAAGGATTGGTATCTCACATACCACCTATTTACTTGGATAATTTTGTCAATGCTAGCCTTGAAAAATATAGACCCATTCTTCTTGAGTATTCTTTTGAATGGGATGAAGTTAAGAAATTGTATGATTGATTATGGCACTTCCAATACTATTATGCCTTTTAAGATCATGGAAAAGTTAGGTCTCAAGGTTGATACAGATCAAGGCAGATGTTGTGCAATGGATCAGAGGGAAATACTAGTCATTGGGACTATAAATGCAATGCCATATAGATTGGCAACCTATCCAAAGAAAGAATTGACCATGAGTGTCTTGGTGGTGGACATTGCACCCCATTATGGTCTGCTATTATCTAGGAAATGGAGTGCTTCCATGGGTGGATGTTTGCAGTGTGATCTCTCTTCTACAACTTTCAAGATTGATGATCAGTTTGTTAGGATTGAAAGAGAACCAAGGGTAACTTATATGATTGAAAAGGATATTGATAATGAGGTTACCTGCTTTATAGATACTGATGTCAATGCTTTTAGAGCTGAGGTCAGTATACTTGAGAAGGAGCCTGTATTGCCATGTATTGCTGATGAGGTTGGTTCTAGGTCTGTGAAGGGTGATTTGTGGGTGATGTACTTTGATGGTGCTAGCTGCAAGGATGGAGCAGGAGCAGGTATTTTACTCATTTCTCCTAAGGGGAACACCTACAAGTTTTCTTTCACATTGAATTTCTTTTGTACCAATAATATAGCAGAGTATGAAGCATTGTTGCTAGGATTGAGATTGGCACAAAAGCATGGAATTAAATGTATAAAATTTATTGGGGATTTGAATTAATGGTGTCCCAAATAAGATCAGTATATGCTTCCAAGAACAAGAGGTTGAAGCAATACAAAAATGTTGTTTGGGATTTGATTGAGTGTTTTGATGCCTTCAATATTGAGTGGAAGGATAGAAGTAATAACAAGATGGTTGATTTGTTAGCCAATATTGCAATCAATCCCAGTGATGTTACTTTTGTTGGCCTCTCTAAAGTTGAAATTCAGACCAGGCCTAGTATACCAGATAATGTTGAGAATTGGAAAGTTTTTGAAGATGACCAGGATATCTTGAGATTTTTGAATTGTGAAGATCAGTACCATGGTCAGGAGTTAGATTGTTCAGCCTTGGTTGAGACTACAGAAGGAAAGGAGGTTGTCCTTGGTAATGAGGTCATTCAACTTAAAACTAACAAGGTTCTTAAGGGGCTTGTTGTTCTAGAAACTGTATTTGATAATTAGGACAGAGCTCAAAAGGATATTAAAAGGGAAGATCATATGAATTTAGAAGAGATAAATCTTGGAACACAAGAGGTGCCTAAGAGGGTTTACATTGGTAAGGATATGTCTCATAAAGTAAGAAATTCCTTGATTAAGCTACTAAGAAAATTTAGACATGTTTTTGCATGGTCATATGATGACCTAAAGGTTTATAGAGGAGACTTGTTCCAGCATGTTATTCCTTTGAAAGAAGATGCCAAACCCTTTAGGCAAAAATAGAGGCCTATAAATCCTACTTTGGAACCTAAGATGCAAGAAGAATTAATGAAGCTAAGAGATGTTGGAATTATCAATCCCATTAGACATTCTTCTTGGGTTTCAAATTTGGTTCCTGTCAGGAAGAAGAATGGTGACATCAGACTTTGTGTGGATTTCAGAAATTTGAACATCAATTCATTGAAGGATAACTATTGTCTGCCCAATATGGAGGCTATGTTGCAAAGAGTGACTGGATCTAAGTTAATGTCTATGATGGATGGTTTCTCTGGTTATAATCAGGTAATTGTAAAAGAATCAGAACAATTTAAGACAACTTTTACTACACCTTGGGGGACTTATGTTTATGTGAGAATGCCTTTTGGTCTCACAAATGCTAGTGCAACTTTTCAGAGGGCAATGGATGTTGCCTTTTCATATTTTATAAATGATTTCCTTGTTGTTTATCAAGATGATTTAACTACCTATTCCAAGAAGGAAGATGACCATTGTACTCATTTGGAGAAAATATTTGTGAGGGCTTTGGAATATGGCATTTCGTTGAATCTAAGGAAATATGCATTTGGTGTCACTAAGGGGAAGTTGCTTGGCCATTTGGTTGGAAAGCAAGGAGTCAAAATTGATCCTGAGAGGGTGGCAGCCATTGATAAGATTCAAAGACCAAAAAATGTTAAAGGAATTCAGTCTTTCTTTGGTTAGGTGAATTTCTTGAGAAGATTTGTTACAAATTTTGCTGAAGTTACTAGGCCAATATCTAAGATGTTGAAGAAAGGCTTTGAGATCAAGTGGGAAGGTGAGCCTAATGAAGCTTTCAAGAATATCAAGCAGGCTATCAAAGATGCACCTGTGCTTAAGGCATCTGATTACAATGTCCCAATGCATGTCTTTTCCTTTGCATCTTTTCATACTATTGCTACAATTTTGTTGCAGAAAAATAGTGAAGGTTATGAGCCGCCTATTGCATTCTTTAGTAAATCTTTGTAGGCTACTGAACTAAAATATGATATCAATGAGAAACAAGCTTATGCATTGGTGAAGGTAGTCAAGGCTTTTAGATGTTATCTGATGGGAGCAATTGTGATTTCTTTTGGCCCTAGTGTTGCAGTAAAGGATATCTTTTCACAACAAGAGGTGTCTGGAAGGAGATGTAGATGGATAAATAGAATTCAAGAGTTCAATATTGATATCCAGATTACCAAGTTGGTCAGAGGACAAGGATTGGAAAAACTGATGGCTCAATCCAATCTTGATGCAAACCAGATAAACCAAATTGAGATTGATTATACTTGTGATATGGATGATTGCATCTGGTATCAAGACATTATATTTTACTTAAGAAACATGAAGTGTCCTATAGGAATGGATGAAAACAAGAAAAGGACTTTGAAACTACAAGCCATCAAGTATGTGATTGTAAAATGCAAATTGTATAGGAAAAATTTGGATTGCATACTTTTAAAATGTGTTGATGAAAGTCAGGCTGACAAGCTACCAAAAGAAATGCATGAGGGAGTTTGTGGGGGACATTATATGGATAAAAATACTGCTCAAAAAATCTTGAGACTAGGATTCTGGTGGCCCACAATCTTCAAGGATGCAGAACAGTTGGTAAGGAGGTGTGATGCTTGTCAGAGATTCTCTGGTAAGCTTAAATTTTTAGGTAATGTACCTTTGAGGCTAGTTGAGGTGCAAGCTCCTTTCCAGCAATGGGGAATATATTTCATAGGAGAAATACCAAACAAGTCTAGTGGAGGACATTCTTGGATATTAGTTGCCACTAATTATTTTACAAAGTGGGTTGAGGCTATCCCCACAAGGAATTCAACTAGTAAGGTGGTGACTAATTTCTTATTGAATAATATTGTCACAAGGTTTGGTTGTCCTGAGAGGATTGTCAGTGATAATGCAATGTGTTTCAGGTCTGCTGAATACAAAGATTTCTGCAAGGGTTTGGGAATTCAGATGTCATACTCCTCACCCTATCATCCACAAGGGAATGGATAGGCAGAATCAACAAATAAGAGCTTGATAAAAATCCTCAAGAGGATCCTTGATAAGAATAAAAGAGCATGGAGTTCAAAATTGCCATTAGCTATATGGGCTGATAGGGTAACTATGAAGAAGGCAATTGGTTGTGCACCATTTGACTTAGTGTATGGGATACATGCAAGGATGCCTCAGAACAACTTATTGGAAATATATAAGTTTGTTCAATTATATGATGATGATATAGAAGATGAAATGCAATTGATAATTGAAGATCTCATCAAGTTGGATGAAACTAGGAGAGAATCAGTTTCAAGAAATGCCAAGTTGCAATTGCAGGTCAAGAATTTGTATGACAAAAGGACTGTTGATGGGAAGTTTGAGCCTGGTGACTTGGCATTAATTTGGAATGCTAGATTGGAGGATAAGGGGAAACATGGAAAATTTGACCCAATCTAGCTAGGGCCATATCTAATTCATGAAAAATGGGGCCAGGATTCTTATGTTGTGAAAGAAGTAAACGGTGATGTTCAGGAATTGTCAGTTCATGGACAATTCTTGAAGAAATACTTCAATTGAAGGTATCCTTCTTTCCATGAATAGTAGTTAGGTCTATTTTTGGTGTACATTCTTTATAGTGGTGTGCTTGTTCCCTATTTCTTCTATCTTAGCTTGTAGGGTTTTGTCCTTTTCTCTCTGTTGTTCAAGGTTTTTGTCCAGTTGGTGGTCTGCTTCACCCTGAGATTCTAGATCCTTGCTATGCCTGTAGGAGGCATACATCCCTAGACAGAGCCACTATTAGCACCTGTAAAATTTTCATGACTCTGTAGTTTTTCCCTACTCCCTGTAAGTGTTTTCTAGGTCTCTTCCCTAAAACCCTAAGTCAAAATTTGAAATATCTAGTCATTGGTGAAAAGAAGCCCTAATCTATCTTGGCAAGTTCTATTTAAGCGTTGCTTTTTCGGTCACTAAAGTTCTAAATTACCCATGTGCCAAATTTGTTGTGACCACTTTGCATGTTATGTTGTTAGGTTTTATTATCAGGCCCCCTTTTTAATATTTTCTATCTAAGCCTAAGTCTCCCGCAGTAAATTTTCCTAAGTTCTACCCTTTAAAAATGTGTGGCTGTCATTACATCACAAGGCTTCCCATTGTCAGAGTTTTTGACATGCAGTATAGTGACAAGCGGACATCTATCCTGGTGGGTCCAATGTGCCACGTAGTGCTGACATGCTTTTTCCTAATTGGATGACGCGTTGATGATTTGGTAGTTGTCAGTGGGACCTAGTTTCTGGCGTGTCTTTGTGGGCTCTAACATCTATAGAAGATTTACGGTTGGCATAAGTTCTCATGGGTTCTATCAAAGTCATGAGATCTTACGCTAGCCATCAATTTTACCTTTTCTCAGGCAGCAAAGGGAAAGTGGGTCCTTTAACAATTGGAGCCGACATGCATGATTTTCATTGGTGGAAGGGTAACGATGCAGTGGGACCATTTGCAAGGTGTTTCTAAGTTGTGGTGTTCTAATTGGTCAGCGTGGTATGGGTGACTTGGTGGTTGTCAGTGTGGCCGATGACAAAGGAATTTGTAGGGTTGCCAGCAGTGCAGGTAGATCTACGGTGGTCGTATGATCGCATGGAATCTTTCCATGCTATGCGATCATATGCCCACCATCAAATTGATGGGGCTTATGTGTAGTGGGTCCAGTGTGCCACATACTACTGACATGCTCATTTTTCATTGGTGGAGAGACTGGTGATGTGGCGGAGACTTTTCAAACAACTTTTGACTATTGCAAAAATTAATCAGTGCCACCCGATCTGCTGGGAAGAAATTAGATCAATGGATGTATTTTAAATATGGTTGGTTAACCATTTCTTTTTTAAATTCAAATTTTAGAGGGTTTTCCAGCAACCTAAGGACTAGTTTTTATTGCTTGACAGCTAGATTTGGTAGGATGTGATCTTGTTGATTGTTGCAGAGTGGTCCAAGGGTTTGATGACTGATTGCAGGGGTTTTTGTACCATGAAGTGTTGCTCGAGGCATGTTGCAGGTGGACAATTAGATCAATGAGTTTAATAAATTCATGATTCTCGGTACAAATTAGGAAATTTTTCATTTATGAGGATCATTTTGGGATCTGCTTTCTCTAGGCTACTTGGTTTTCCTCCAATTGTAATAAATTCTTGATTGATCTTAGTTGGTTTGGTGTGTAAAACCCTAACCCTAATCATCCATAGCTTGTTGCATCTCTTTTTGGGATCCCAAGATGATTAGCAGTATATATGGTTGAATTTTTTATTTTGCAAAGTTGGTTGATGTTATGTTGAAAATCAATGTAAAGGACTAAACAAGGAGAGCCTGGATTTTGGGTCTGTTTCCTAGCATTTTGTTATTCTGGTAATGTATTGATTTTTCAAATTTTAATGAGAATACACTTGGATTCCAATCTCAAATTCTTGTTTGTCTTCTTATTCTGATCTTGGGCTCATATATGTTGATGTCACAAAGTGAGTTAGCATATGGTAAACAAAGAGTATTGTGGAGTTATCTTTGAGTTCCTAACAAAGTTAGGATTAAAGTCTTTAAGGTGATTTCAATGAGTTCATGGTAGGGTAAGAATTTGATGATTAGGTTTGGGAGTGAGAGGGATAATAGGCAAAGCACTTATCCTAAGTTCAGGAGTATTTGATTTAGGATTTTTAGTTGATTTATGTTATTGGGTGACTCTATGCCCTAGGTTAAGGCACTGATCCTTTCTCTGGAAGTAGTTCATCATCATCCACCATACATATAAATGATAAAATCTTTCAATTAGTTTGTAAAGGGTATAATGCATAACATTTTTTGATTCCTTTCAAGAAGTGAATCAAAGGTACACCCACCTAAGCATCTAGTCTCAAAGTGTAGGAGGATCTCTTTGATCCTTGTTAATTGGCCCTTTTCCTTGCAAACTTTGGAGTGGTGATAGAGTCAGTGACATAAATTTGTCAATCATAGTGTAAACCTACAAGTATAAAGAAAAGACAACCAATAGGTCACATAGACCTTCTTTTGATGGCTCAACACTTTCACACACTCTGCTCTTCTTTGCTTAATCAACCATGAACCACACTTCAGCAACCACAAATGACTGCCTATAAATATCTTTCCTCCAAATGATATAATCAAGTTGACCTATTAGAACCACCTTGAAATCATATTAGAGGAACTATAATAAACTCCAACAAACATTATGTTGGCTCTATTATGTACGCAACTAATTCTGGGACCTGTCTAATAAAATAATTGTAGATGCACGCTACACACTTTTGGCTCTACCAAAACAATTGGAACTTTTTATGTAAGCTAAATTAACTCATGCACTCTTAACCGAACATCAATAACACTTCTCCAAGCTTAAATCCAAGGGTGCATACCCTCAAGATAGGTGCAACTCAAGAACCAATAAAATATTTGTCAGCTCTTCTAAACAAACATAGGAAACTGCTACTGGTGAATAGCGACTGCATAACTTCACTTGAATTCATCATCAAACTATGCGTCCATAACTAAAACATCACTAACATGTCTTCAACATATATATAAGTGCGCAAGGCTCCATGATAATTGTATGGAAAACCATACACTGAACACTGCTGATACCAACTACAATATAACTATCTGTACAAATAATTAATCTCTGCACCCATGATGTCATGCTGATATCATGTCAATGCTATATATACAAAAGGCTTATTGTATAAGACTTCCATGCATGCTACTTTCCATATGTTTTCATCAATGACAAACATACAGTCAGTACTGGCCTACTAGCAAATCTCCAACAATCTCCCCCTTTGGCATTGATGGCAACATGTGGAATGAAAAACCACCACCAACCCAAAAGAACATTTCTTTTATAACATTCTCCATTTCCTCTTCAAAACTCCCCCAAAGATGAATCCTCCAATTGCTGCAATATTTTCTAATATTCTCCATTTCCTCACTGAACTGCTATCATTTCTGAATGTTGCTCCCCCTTAGTATATTACTCCTCTTTTGCTTTTGCTTTTCATGACTCTGTATATTACTCCCCCTTTGACATCAATGGAAAAGGGTGTCATTCATTTTAAGCACCGTTACTACTCCTAAGGTAGAGTGGTCAACCTTCCACCAGTCCCAGAGGACTGATGCCTTTCCTTCTTTTTTCTAAGTAGAAACAAGGAAGGGAATGACTCCCAATTTCTCCCTAAGATACTCAAAAGTATCCTTAGGCAAGGGCTTTGTGAATATATCTGCCAATTAATCTTTAATACTCACATAGTCCAACTTGACTTCTGTCTCTACCACTTTCTCTCTTAGGAAGTGATACTTGATCTCAATGTGCTTTGTCTTTGCATGCATCACAGGGTTCTTTGACATATTGATAGTGCTAGTGTTATCACAGTGAATAACAATAGGATAATCAATCTGAATTCCAAAATCCTTTATCATCTGCTTGATCCAAACAATTGTCAAATAATTCAGGGTTGCTACAACATACTCCACTTTTGTTGTTGACTGAGAAATACAATTTTGTTTCTTTCTTGTCCAAGTGACAAGTCTATCACCAAGAAACACTGCTCCACCTGAAGTACTCTTTCAGGCCAATCTGCATCAGTGTACACATGAAGCTCAACATTTTTTGAATTAGGATACCATAGACCATAATCTATAGTGCCCTACAAGTATCTAAATATTCTTTTTACTATGATGAGATGACTTTGTTTAGGTTCTGCTGCAAATCTTCCAACTATGCCAACTGCATTTGAAATATCAGGTCTAGTCTGAGTAAGAAATATGAGTTTACCAATCATAGACTTATACAATGTTATATCTACTACTGGTGATTCATCATCTTTTGTAAGCTTGCATCTAGTGATCATAGGTGTTCCTACTGGCTTGCAATCATCCATCTTGAATTTCTTCAATATCTCTTTCACATATTTTGATTGATTAATAAAAATTCCTTTTTATGTCTGCTGCACATTTAATCCCAAAAAGTATTTGATAGGACCAATCATACTCATTTCAAACTCATTATGCATTTCTTTGGCAAATTCAGCATTTAGTTTGTCATTACCTCCAAAGATAATGTCATCAACAAATATAGCTACAAGAAGCAAACCTTCAAATGTCTCTCTAATGAATAGATTACAATCTGCTACTCCTTTCTTGAATCCAATATTTGTTAAGTATCCATCTAGTGTCTCATACCATGCTCTAGGGGCTTGCTTAAGTCCATAGAGGGCCTTCTTCAATCTACATACCATATCAGGTCTGTCTGATAAGGTGAATCCTTCCGGCTGCTCAATGTATACTTCTTCTTTCAAGTCTCCATTCAGGAATGCTGACTTGACATCCATCTGATAAACTTTGAAGTTTTTGACTGTAGCATAAGATAAAAACAACTTAATAGCTTCTAATATACTCACAGGTGCAAATGTGTCTGAATAATCAATGCCTTCTCTTTGCGCATATCCTTTACATACTAATCTTTCTTTGTTTCTTACTACTGTGCCATCTTCATTCATCTTGTTTCTAAATATCCATTTTGTTCCAATCATATTCTTATCACTAGGTCTTGGTACCAGTTCCCAAGTGTCATTCTTAACAATCTGATTAAGTTCTTCTTTCATAGCATCATGCCAATCTAAATCATTACATGCATCTTCAACACTTAAGGGTTCAATTTGAGATATTAAACATACCGCTTCACTGCTAGTTGAGTTCTTTGCTTGGGACCTTGTTAGAATTTTGGCACTCTGATCTCCAATGATGTCTATCTTGGAATGATTTCTTGATGTAAACTTTGGAACTTTAGGTGATGCTAACTTATCAGCCGTAGGAGTTTCTTCTTCACTTGTCTCAGGGTCATTGAATAACACATCAATACTGTCAAACATTTCTTCAATAACCGTCTCACTAGTGGAGGTTCTAGGTTCTTCCTCAATCATGGGTGAGTAGTCATGATATCTTTCTTGAATCATAAACTTTTCATCAATCTTTACATGAGCACTTTCAATGATCTTTTTCAATCTTAAATTGAAACATCTATAAGCTTTACTTTTGGTAGAGTAACCAAGAAAAATACCTTCATCACTTCTTGCATCAAACTTTCCTACTGCTTCATCCCTCTTGATGTAGCACTTGCTTCCAAAGATTCTAAATTATTTTATTGTGGGAACATTACCAAACCATAGCTCATATGGTGTTTTGTCAGTTCTTGGCCTCAATTGAATTCTATTGATGGTATAGACTGTTGTATTGACTGCATCTCTCCAATAGGTGTGAGCAACTTTTCCTTCTATCATAATGGTGCGCGCTATATCAAGAATGATCCTATTCCTTCTCTCTACAATTCCATTATGCTAAGGGGTTCTAGGTGCACTTAACTATCTCTTTATGCCATGTTCTTTGTAGTACTCATAGAATCTACTAGAGGTGAATTCTCTTCCTCTATCTGATCTCAAACATTTTATCTTTAGTCCACATTCATTCTCAACCTTAGCTTTGAATATTTTGAACTTCTTAAAAGCTTCTAACTTATCTTTTAAGAATGCAATCCACATCATCCTAGTATAATAATCAACAAACAAAATGAAGTACCTTTCACCATAGAATGATCTTGTTTGAGTTGGACCACACAGATCTGTATGAATCAGATCCAACTTGTTCTCTACTGAATTCTACTTGCTTCTGAATGAATTTCTCACATGCTTCCTGATCACACATTCCCTGCATATAGTATCAACTGGCTTTGCTATGCTAGGTAGATCTCTTACTACTTTTACATTGCTTATCTTTACTATGTTATCAAAATTGATATGACATAGTCTCTTATGCCACAACCAACTGTCATCAACTTTAGCAAAAAAACAACTTGCTTCTGAATTGAGTTGAAAAAAATTACCTCTTGTCTTTGTGCCTGATGCAATCATAACACCATCTTTGTTGTTAATGATGCATTTTTCATCTTTGAACTCCAACTGATAGCCTTTTCCAAGTAACTGACCAACACTGAGAAGGTTATGTTTCAAACCATCAACATAAAGAACATCATCTATACTGTTCTTTCCATCCAAAGTGATGGCTCCTCTACCAACTATTGGTTTAGGAGTGTTATCTCCAAATCTGACCATACCTCCATTATATTTATCCAAATGAATAAACCTACCTTTATCACTAGTCATGTGATGTAAACAACCACTATCTATAATCTAGTCTGTCCTTATATCAGCTTGTGAAATCAATGCAAGTTCTTGATTTCCTTTCTTATCTTCATGATCTATCTTATTATTCATCTTATCTACAATAGCAATGAATCCAATTTCTTCTTCACCAGATTCATCATCTGATACACCATCTCTAGCATAGTAGCATTCCTTAGAATACTTAGGCTTGTAATCCTTTTTGAACTTTCTAGTTCTAGTGGGACACTTAGATGCAAAGTGACCAATCTTATTACATGAAAAGCACTTAAATGGTAATTGACCTTCATATTTTCATTTTCCTTTCTTTTCTCTTTTAGCAATCATAGCAATGAAATCCTCTAGAGTTTTCTCTTCATCATCATCATCAAAATTACTAGAAGTGTTTGCAGATTTCTTACCATGAATTGTTGCTTTGAAGGTTGTCTCACTCTTTGGTTCTGTCTTCAATCTTGAAATCTCAAAAGCTAAGATCTTGTTGATCAAGGTCTCTCTCTTGAAATTTGATGTAAGCTACATGGTCTCATCAAGGACATTGATCTTGCTTTCATATTCAAGAGTAAGAGTTTTCATCAACTTATCCATGATGTCCTCTTCTGATATCTCTCCACCATTTTTCCTGATTCTAGCAACTGCTTCATTAATTCTCTGATTGTAAGCTCTGATTTTTTCTTTAGGTAGCATCTCTAATGCATTGTAAATTTTCTTCCATGTCTTTCTGCATGCATCCTTTTCTTGTTTGTCTCCTTCAAATGTTTCTTCTAGGTGCTTCCATATTTTATGGGTTGTATCTACCTTTTTTACTTCTAAAAATTCACCATCAGATAGGGTGCTGATATGGGCTTCTTTAGCAATAGAATTATGATGAAAAAATTCCTTTTTTATGTCAGTAGCATCATCTTTTCCAAGGTCTTCTAAGGTAGGAATCTTGGCTTTTTTGATGGTTACATTAAAAACTTCAAAAGCAGTGCATTGCAAATGGGTTACCATCTTGTTCTTCTAATCAAGATAATTCTCTCCATCAAACTGAGGAATTTCTTTCATGAAGTACACCATCTGATCAACCTCAAGCTATTAAAATTTCTCTTTGAGGCACTTGGCTCTGATACCAATTGTTAGGAATAGTCCCAAGAGATAACTAAGAGGGGGGCGGGGGAGGGGGGGTGAATCAGTTATCTACAAGATTCAATTCTTTATCCAATTAAGTATACTTAAACATAAAGCATAAACACAATGAAAGAACACAAGAACACAACACCAATATTTTGGTTACAGGGAAACCCAAATAGGTAAAAACCTTGATGGGACTTGATACCCACTAATATTCTGTACTAGTGTATTATGATCCTTGTTAGAAGATCTTTTACCCTGTTAGGAGTAGCTTTACAATATATTAAGTATAGTAGACCTGGTCAAGGGTCAGACCCTATTAGGATTCTTTTACAATTTTCCCTATTAGGGGAGAGGATGCACTATCTGAGAGCTTACTGCTCAAATGGGTTAAGGCTACAACCTTCTGAATAACAGATACACACTATATCTAGATCTTGGTGAACTACGCTTTGACCTGCTATCTAGATCAGTTCCAATGAATAGCACAAGTACTTTACTTGGTCACATAGACCTTCTTCTGATGGCTCAACACTTTCACACACTCTGCTCTTCTTTGCTTAATCAACCATGAACCACACTTCAGCAACCACAAATGATTGCCTATAAATATCTTTCCTCCAAATGATATAATCAAGTCAGCCTATTAGAACCACCTTGAAATCATATTAGAGAAACCATAATAAACTCCAACAAACATTATGTTGGCTCTATTATGTACGCAACTAATTCTGGGACCTGTCTAATAAGATAATTATAGATGCACGCTACACACTGTCGGCTCTACCAAAACAACTAGAACTTTCTCTGTAAGATGAATTAACTCATGTGCTCTTAATTGAACATCAATAACACTTCTCCAAGCTTAACTCCAAGGGTGCATACCCTCAAGATAGGTGCAACTCAAGAACCAATAAAATCTCTGTCGGCTCTTCTGAACAAACACAGGAAACTACTATTGGTGAATAGTGACTGCATAACTTCACTTGCGTTCATTATCAGACTATGTGCCAATAACTAAAACATCACTAACATGTCTTGAACATATATCTAAGTGTGCAAGGCTCCACAATAACTGTACGAACAACCATACACAGAACACTGCCTGTAACTCTGTCAGGAACACTGCTGACACCAACTACAATATAACTGTCTATACTAACAGTTAATCTCTGTGCCCATGATATCATGCTAATATCATGCCCATGCTATATATATAGAAAGCTTTCTATATAAGACTTCCATGCATGCTACTTTCCATATGTTTTCATCAATGACAAACATACAGTCAGTACTGGCCTGCTGGCAAATCTCCAATAGATTCATCTTCCATCATTCTTATATCTTCAAATGCACATATCCAGTTATGTAATCTGACTTTCTTTGCATGTTCATCACCTTCAAAAGTAGATTGTAAAGCTAACCAAATTTCATGAGATTTTTATAGATATTTTACCTGATTGTACTCATTTTCTGGAAGGGCTGAAAAAGTGCTTCTCTGGAAAGTATGTTACACATGAATAGATCTCTTTCCTCATTAGTACATTCTTCAATTTTGTCTTCATCAATGATATTCTTCTGGTTCTTTGTGATTAAACAATATCCTAGTTTTAAACAAAGTAAATGTGTCTTCATCTTTTCTTTCCAGCTGTCAAAATTCACTCCATCAAACTTAGGGTTTTCTTTCCCAAAATGACTCACCATGGATCTCCTTAAGCTATTAAAATTTTCCTTCAAGGACCTATCTAATACCAATTGTTAGAAGGTAAAGTCCACCAAGATAACTGAGAGGGGGAGGTGAATCAATTATCAGATAAATACAAATTTTATCAACTTCAATAGATTTTAACCATGTAAGCAATGTAATCAACAACCATAGAAAGATATACATGCACAACAACACAATAACACAAGATATGTTAACTAGGGAACCTCTTGATCAAAGAGTAAACCCTAGTGGGAATGATGCCCACAAAAGATGCACTAATATGAAAGTTCCTTGTGAGAGGATGGAATCTATTAGGAGTCTTATGAAATACATTCATTACATATCAGTTCCTGCTAGGAGACTTTGAATCCCTGCTAAAAGATTCTAACTCTATTAGGAGTTATGGAAGACAGAAGGACCAACTGCCAAACAACTTTAGGTGCAAGACCACTGAATACACTATCCAACTGATCTCTATATTATTCAATAGAATAATATCAAAAGATTATTGATCTCAACAACTTATTTCTTCTCCTTTGACTGTGCCAAACCGCACCAATTACTTCATCAAATCTCAATACCAGATCTCTATACTTTGCATATCCTCTTTCAACAAGTATTGCATAATTCCACAATTCACTTTCACAATCTTACAATTCAATTCCACACTACAATAAGTAAAATATTCCTTCTTGTATACCACACTCAAATAATTACAAATGAGTCAACATACAAATTACAAAATAAAAGTTTCCACACGTTACATAAAAATTCTACAATTACATAAAACTATTGGCTTTTAATTAAGATAACTCTTCACTCATGTGACCTATAACCTTACTATCATGTCCACATCACAATCACCATGTCTTCAACTTCTCATGCTCAGATTCTATCCCGATTAGGAGATATCATCCGATTTCCAAAAACTACTACTCAAGAACACTGTCTGAATACTGCTTCCACTGAATTACACATAATTGTCATGAATAAATGAATTTTCATATGTGCTCTTAACCATGATCTTATAGAACATCATAGAATAAGTCCTCAACTCTACATAGCTTGATCTTCAATATTCCATGTGTGCTAACTCAAACATTGTTTACTTCTGTGCTAAACTTTAGTAGATCACTATGTTGACATCAATGACAATCACAGTCATGAATGCAACAACAATTGCTATAGAATGGCTGTGAATACTCCCCCATAGGATATATTTAGCATTCATTCCTAGCATACCTTTCAGAGGTATATTTTTTAAATGCAACAAAATAGGGAACATGAAAAGAAATTGTAGAGGTAAAGCATCTTACAAGCCCTTTACTGGTTATTGTTTTAATTGCTATGCATATGGACATAAGAAGGTAGAATGTAGGAAGCCTGAATCAATCTAGAACCAAGAAAGATTATATTAGTGAATAAAGAATAGCCAAGATGACTTGTCATAAATGCAATCGCTTGGAACACATAGAAAAGTATTGTAAGTTGTAGGTAAACCAAAATAAATCACCTCCTACATGTTACAAATCCAATAATCTAGGACACAGAGCAAATTTTTGTAGGTATAATAGAATTGAGAACAGAAGTGGACCACCTCCTATTTTTTTGAAGAAAAATATTGGTGATACTGGTAAGAGTCTTGCACAATACATGGATGAATTCAATAGTCATTTCAAGAAAATAGATATTGATAATGATAAGGTATGGAAGGTGAAGCAAACAAGTGAGGAAAAGGTTCAAGGGGAGTCAGTAGATGCTATTGAGTCTTCACCTGATGATTAAATTTTCACATAGACCTAGATGGCCAAGCATGGCCTTGGAGGGAGCATTGGAAAGATGCATCAAAAAACTATCCAACCCCTAATTATGAAAAATAAGCTCTTGCAAGCTTACAAAGAGTATGTATGAATGTCATGGAATATATATATGCGATCGCATAGGTTTACAATCCATATCATGTGATCACCAAATTGATATTCCAATGGATCATTTGTGGAGATGCATTCATTCATAATTGTGTCATTTCTTTATGCAGTGAAGTATAAAAAAAATCAAAAGGAACTATCTAATTACTATTCAAAGAAACAGAGTTGAAGGAGAGAAGTGATTTGTGCAAGAAGATTAAAGAAGCTAGGGCATTGAGCGATTCGACAAGAAGTAATTCATAGATTCAAAAAACAAAATGTATTTAGACCACTGGTGAGCTTGTGAATATGGATACACCAATGATATTTGATGTTAATGAGAGACCTAGATATAAGTTTAAGAGGCATCCTTGCAAATCCACTAAGGATGATCCTGAAGGTGCATTTTCTCAAATGTCCTACAGAGTTCTACATGTAGAAGATATTAGGGCATATATCCACTACAAGTATGAGTCTCTAGGAGACTTAAAGATATATAAGGAAATAAAAGATATGATTAAAGAGGATGGAAATTGGAAGGATGAGTTCTCTCATCTTGAGAACCTGATTGTGATGAAAATGGTTGAATTATATGAGTTTGACAAAGAAGAATGGTTTAAGATTGTGTTGAGTAGAGTGCATGACCAATTCATCTAGATTGGTGAGTAGCCTATGAATATTTTCAATGATTTGATCCATGACATTACTAGTCTAGATAAATCTAGAGTCATCCCTATTGTAGAGAAGAATACCAAGAAGTAAGTAGAAACCCTAACCTACTCCAAATGGGATAAACGGGTGATGACAGTGGCTAACATCTTCCAGCAAGATATGAGACTAGTGGTGATGGTATTAGGTTAAAAACTTCATTACAGAAGCTAGCTAAACTTAGTTTTTTTTGGTGTTATAATGATGGAATACAAAATGGTGAAGGAAAAAGTCAAGTATAACCTATGAAAATTCCTTGCACAGTAGTTCATGGAGAATGTGAAGAAAATTAAGAGATATAGGACCAAGGAATTATGATTTGGATCATTGTTGATACACATGTATATTCACATTGTGCATAAATTACTCGATATGCACCTTAGAGCTTGGAAATACAATGATCCTACTGGTCTACAAGTATCAAACAGTTACAGAAGGTAGAATAGCACATGGGTAGATGGAGAAATATTTGTAATGATCAAAATACTGCAGAGAGAGATGAAACAAAGAGTGAGGATACCAGAGGAGATGGTAGAGAAGTACAAGGAAACAATTTGTTTCATGGTTGAAACTAATTGGGTATGCCTTGAAGCAGTTGAACCAAGGATAAAGTGGTGTTACTCTATGGGGTATGAAGTTAGCAAAGAAGTTTTGATTATGCAAGTTGAGCATGTACTATCTCTGGTGATTGATCCATCAGAAGAAAGATGGGGTACCTATGAGGATAAATCCTCTAAGATCGTAGAAGAGAAGACTAAAGCTACTAGAAAGAGAAAAGTTGAGAAATTTGTTGATGATCTAGCAGAGAAGGTTGGGATAAAAAGACATAAGATGAAGGAGATAAGAGAGAACATGACATTTATTATGAAGGATCAAAGAAACCATACAAGAAAAAAAGAAGAAGAAGAAGAAGGCAAGGAGGAAGAGGAAGAGGAAGAGGAAGAGGAAGAGGAGGAGGAGGAGGAGGAGGAGGACAAGGATGGGGAGGAGGAAGAGGATGAGGATGAGAATGAGAAGGAGAAGGAGAAGGGGGAGGAGAAGAACAAGAAATAGAACAAGAATAAGAAAAAGAACAAGAAGAAGGTTGGGATAAAAATACATAAGATGAAGGAGATAAGAGAGAACACGACATTTATTATGAAGGATCACAGAAACCAAAGAAGAAGAAGAAGAAGAAGAAGAGGAGGAGGAGGAGGAGGAGGAGGACAAGGATGGGGATGAGGAAGAGGACAAGGATGAGGATGAGAAGGAGAAGGAGAAGGAGGAGGAGAAGAACAAGAACAAGAACAAGATATTATGGGATGATTTTAGATTATGTGGATGATTTCATATCTTAGATATTATGGGATGATTTTAGATTATGTGGATGATGATATAGGACACACTTTTTATGCTTTTGATTTACAAGCCTTGTTGCCATGATATTGATTAGTTATAGAATTCTGAGTATTATGCTTTAAATTTCATATTGATGCAATAAATATGAATCTAGTAGATATGATAATCAGTTGAAATGTTTTATGTATCTTGAACCATGTAAATGATTTAGGATATTTGTGATAAATGTGTTTCTAGGAATTTCATGATGTTAAAATTTAATAAATATTGAGTAAATGAATTCTTGAGTAAAGTGAATTTCATATGATGTTGTAAAATGCAATTGGATTCTATGATGTATTTTATGTGACCATTAATATTGGATTTTTATATAGATGTTATGGTTCTTTCTTGAGCTATTGATATTTTGATCTAGTGTGCAAAAAATTGACCATGGAATTAAAATGAGGGGAAATCAAAGATGGATGTATGTGAAAATCATGTTAAGCCAAGGTTATCTCCAAAGGGATAAATAACCTCATTGTTAAGTGCTATTATTTTAAATGCAATGCTTGAATTTATTAATATTATTGTATTTATTTTATTTATGTGTCATGTGTCCACTTGGCATGCCATGTGTGTAGTAATGTGATGTGATTTTATGTGGTGTCAATTGACACTTGTACATGTGAGTTGGCATGGCCAAGTAATTTGTTATTGGTTAGTTGTTCACATTTGTGTCACCTTGTAGTGTCCCTAGGCTAGGTATCTTGGTTGTAGAGCCATGAGAGGGAATCTTATTTTGAATTTTCGTAGGTCAACTCGTAGTGAACTTTTGAGGGGTTAAATGTAGCCCTAGAGGTTAGTTAGGGTTAAAATAAGATAATCTCATAGGTGCACTTTGGGTTGGGGGTCAAATTTTGACCAATAGGGTGATCATATCTTATTTTTGCCTCTACTAAAAATGTCTTTTTAAAAAGTGACGATTTCGTATGTGTGTCATGTCTTCCTCTCTTTCAAATTTGAAATTTTCTATTGTTGGAGAAAGAGAACACTTGGAAAAGTCTATCCAATCATTTTTTTAGGTTCGGTAGAATGTTAGGTAGGGTTTTCCTTTTAGTGGGATGGAGAGGAATTTGGTAGGTGATGAACTATAACTAATTGAATACCTAAATGACTTGAAGATCAGTGATTAGAGGTCACCAAGTTACTGAAATGTTATGTAAGATAATTAAATCAGTCATTATGTTGTCATTGATGTCAACTAGTTTTGACAGTTTTTATCATGTAAGTTACAAACATCTAAACATATGTAAAAAGGAGAGAAAAGATGAAGAACTGAGATATCTACATGGAGAGATGGATATGATAGATGAGGATAAGGAATACTTTGGGTAACTTATTGATGAGTCTATGATTTCATATTGTTGACTTGATTATGTTGCATTAATCTATTATGAAGAAGGAAGCAAAACTATACAAGGCAATGTGGTCGGTAAATGATGTTAGAAAGTAAAGATCCCAAAGATAACTAAGAGGGGGGGGTGAATCAATTATCAGATAATTTATCCATTTAAAAAATTTAAACAATATAATCAATGTACTGATCAACCATAGAAAGATATACACAATTGCACAATAACACAAGATATGTTAACTAGGGAACCTCTTGAAAAGAGTAAACCCCGATGGGAATGATGCCCACAAAATGATGCACTAATATGAAAGTTCCTTGTTAGAGGATGGACCCTGTTAGGAGTCTTATGAAATACATTTAGTACATATAAATCCCTGTTAGGAGATTTTGAATCCATGTTAAAAGATTCTAACCCGGTTAAGAGTTTATGGAAGACAGAAGGACCCACTACCCAAATAGCTTCAAGGCAAGATCTCTGAACCCACTATCCAAAAGATCTTAGAATTATTCAATAGAATAATATGAAATATATTACCTCCTTCACACTATGCCAAAACTGCACTCTCTGCTACACAAGATCACAATTCCAAATCTCTGTACTCACAAGTCTTCCTTCATCACTGAATTAGCTCTTTTCTTCACTTCATGCATATATTCGCATCATAATCTTCATAGTACAGATTACAATAAGGAAAAAATTCCTTCTTATATACCAAACTCAAATAATTACAAATGAGTCGGTCCTCAAATACAAAATAATAAATTCTACACGCTACACACAGAATTCACATAAAACTGTCGACTTCTAGTTACTGTAACTTTCTCCAAACATATCCTCAAAGTTTGTGCTATGAACCACATCATCATTAATGAGTCTCCAACATCCCTTTAACTGTGCAAAATCAGATTCCATCCCAGCTAAGAGATATCCTCTGATTTCTGAACATCGCTACACAGAAACACTGTCTAAACACTGCTTTCACCAAAATGCTCATAACTCTTACAAATGAATGAATTTCTTTTTGCACTGTTAACCATAGGTTAATAATGTTGGTAAAAAGATTTTTCTTCTTTTCAAACTCTTTTTATTTTCCTAATTTATATCAAAGAACAATTTTACTCAACAGTTGGGAAACTGTTTCTGAGAATATCTAGTTTCCCTCTAAATTGAGGTACAGCTCCCTATATGAAAAATCTTCAATGAATTATGTTTCAAATCTTATCCCTACTGCAAATAAGTTCTTAACCAAAGAACAATAGAGGAAAATTGAGTTCCACCTAGGCAAGTGAAATCTCAGGTGGGATTTAAATGCAAAGATGCTATGCTGTGACCTTCACAATCTTATGAATTTCCCAACAAAGCAATTATGAAAAATGCAAATTATGAGATGCAATGGAAAAATGATTATGCAAATTATGAAATGAAAATGAAGTAGCTGATACAATTCCACAACCAGTTATAATTCTCTGATTATCCTACTAATTAGCTAAACTGACAACAATAGAACAAAACTCTGTTTATTTATCATTCCCAATTCAACACAATGAAATAACACCAGATACAATTGGATAGAAAATAAATGGCACTGAACTTGATTGTCTCTGCAACTAGCTTCACACCAGAAATTTTGCCGACCCTTTATTAACTTCCTTTACAGTATATATAGAATTTTACAATACACAGCATTCATGGGAATACAAAATGTTTCAAATTCTAGAATTTAAAAAGACTGAAGACCTGTGTTTCGACATCACAACAAGGAGGAACTGATAAGACTTTATCCTTTCATCTAATTTGGCTTGAGAAAGTTTGCAAATCACAACTAGCAAAAAAAACCCTACAGAAATGTTCAAATTTGGGCCCCAACGGTTACCAGCTCTTCGTTTAAAACATGGCCATTAATCCCATCCTTCCCAGCAAATCGGATGATCTGGATCATCCCCAAAATAGTTGCAAGCCCCTATGAAAGGTCAAAGTCCACATCGCCAGTCAAAAGCCAATCGGAAGCGAGCATACCAACATGTCAGCACATTCGGACCCACCTCGAGTCTTACTGCAGACTTAACTCTAAATTAACCCTGGGTTCATCTCCTCTTAGTCACCAAGTCACATGATCCTTTCCTTAACCCTGATTTTATCCAGCGACTATGCGAAATCCCTTAACTGCACAGCCGCGCATCCACTTTACCAACCCTAGGCCCACCTTGACTGAGATTCAGATCTAACGGCGGGTGCAAGATCTCATGGGGTTGAAAGATTCCATGAGATCTTAGAACCACCGTAGATCTCCTAACCACCGCCACCTCACTAAAAGTTCAAGCCCCACTGCCAATGTATTACCCCACCGGCCAATGAAAACTGGACCAGTCACCACCCAAGGACCCACCACCACCTGTCTCAATCCTGCTATGCCGCAAAGAAAAGCTATCGTATGAACCGGGCTCACATTTGTTGCAGAGTCCATGTGGTTGCATCTCGCATGATCACAAGACCGGTTTCTTAGTCATGTGATCTTGCGGGGACCATAGATCTAGAGACCACAGGGCTTCCACCGTCTGGTCACATGATTGCATGGTAATAATTTTATTTATGCGATCATGCGACCATTCCATGATTGGTCAATTTCCATAAGCATGATCACAACTGCGTTGTTAGCATAGGCGGGTCCCAGCAGGCTTCCTTGTCACATGATCACATGGTATTATTTTAATTCATGTGATCATGTCACCGCTCTACCATTGGCACATGTGGATTCCAGCGGGGGTCATTGATGAAGAATCTTGATTATTACATTCCCACCAGCATGTAACTTTGTCATTTTTGAACCAAATCACTTGCTTTTTTGTTTGCAGTGAGCTCATGATGACTTAGGAAACCATGATATGCATCTTAATAATGCAAAGTATTAACCATTAATCAATTGCAAAAGATATATGAATGAATATGAACTCAGCTCTATTACACCATGATCTATCATTTCTTTGAAACATACACAGTCGATAATCATGACACTTATCCACATGCCCCTTAACATTATAAAGTTTAGTTTCATTACTGGAATGAGAATCAATTCCATTTTTTGACCATCTTCATTTCCTTTGAATTTTGTTCTATCTTGCATCTATTCTATTGTATTTGACATGGGTTTGAGGACATAAAAGTGCAGAATACATACATAGCATGTTGTATAGATTGCCTTATAAAACAATGACTAAGTCCCAAATACATTATACAGACCATTGATATAATCAAATGATGTCAACTTCACTATTTAAATGATTGTTGGTAATAGAATGAACTCACCATATACCTCGAACATTAATTCCATCAAAGGATGATCTTTACTGCAATCTATTCCATGACTGTCCACACTCTGCTACATTAGGTGAGTCTGCAATTGTAATATCATCCATACTTTGCAGTGTACACACTTTTATATAAAGTAAAATTTGAATGATTCAATATTGATTCTGTCATAACATCCATCACATGAAGAGTCTTCTCCTGATTCCTTTGAATGTCTGAAACTCAACCATCATCCTTCTTGTTAAAAGATCATCAATAGAGCACCATTTTTCTTTGCCAGATTGGGGTCTATAACCTACCCAATGTAAAAAGACCTTGAAAACATCCCACCCGGCTTAAAACAAGATGGCAAATGAAGGGAAAACTAGCAAAGAAAGCCTACCTAAGAAAGACTTAGACCTAGACATTACATGACTGTGACACCAAAATTTTCCACTTGACAGCATAGCCATAGGATGAAAAGTGGGGCAACAAATAACACACTAAAGAACATACCATCAACTGCACAAAAGCCAATCTACAATACAACATGTGCGCAAAACAAAACTATACCTACTTTCTTGCTAATATCCAGAATATCACTATGTTGACATCAATGACAATCCAAGTCATGAATGCAACAACAACTGCTATAGAATGACTGCCAAAACACTTTGCATTCATTCCTAACAATCTCCCCCATTTGCATTGATGGCAACATAGATGAAAAACATCCAATGTTCCAAAAATCCAATACTGCAACATCACTGCAAAATATCAAATCAAATCTTGCTTCATTTTCCTATTCAGCTCTCTCATACAATCCACAATGATTTTCATGTATATCTCTCCCCCATTGACATCAATGATAGAAATTCCATCACTAAGTCAACAAAAACTTAATGTCAAAAGACACTTTTCACAAAAATACAATAACAAGAGTCCTCATGACTCAGCTCATAAACTCCCCCATAGAGGAAGTTCCAACATCCAATCCAAAAGAAAGATAGGGCTCATATACCACTGGACAGATGCAATCATCTACATCAATTCTCAAAAACCGGTTGGGTCATAACCCCAAGCATACCTCTCAGATACACAAATGTATTCTTAGGTAAAGGCTTTGTAAATATATCTGCTATCTGCTCCTTTGTACTTATGTACTCCAATCTTACTTCTTTTTCTGCAACTTTCTCTCTTACAACATGATACTTGATCTCAATATGTTTAGTCTTAGAATGTAAAATAGGATTTTTTGACATACTCACTGTACTGGTGTTGTCACAATGTATAACAACAGGCTCATCAAACTTTATTCCAATATCTTTCAACATCTGCTTCATCCAAATAATCTGATTACAATTATTTGCTGCTGCAACATATTCTACTTCTGATGTGCTTTGTGAAGTACAATTCTACTTCTTACTTAGCCAAGAGACCAATTTGCCTCCAAGAAAAAAGGCTCCACCACTGGTGCTTTTCTTGTCATCAACGTTGCCTCCCCAATCTACATCAGTATAGGAACATAAAGTAAAATCATCAGAATTCTCATACCATAATCCATAATCCATTGTTCCTTTCAAATATCTCAGTATCCTCTTTACTGCTGCATAATGTGATTCTCTAGGTTATGCTTGAAATCTTGCTACAATCCCCACTGAATGTGCTATATCAAGTCTTGTATGTGTCAAGTACTGCAATCCTCCAATCATAGATCTGTACTTTTTCTGCTCAACTGCTGGTGTCTCATCTTTGCTAGATAACTTATGTCCAGTTACCATAGGTGTTCCAACAGGTTTATAATCTTCCATTCCAAATATTTTCAATAATTCATTTAAATACTTAGTCTGACTTACAAATATACCTTCCTTGCTTTGTGTTATCTGTAATCCCAAAAAATATTTCATTTCTCCAATCATGCTCATCTCAAATTCAGTCTTCATTTCATCTGCAAATTTGTCACTAGCTTCATCTTCTCCTCCAAAGATAATATCATCAACAAATATAACTATAACCAACAAACCATTCTCAATTTCTTTTGTGTATAAGTTACTATCTTCTGTTCCTTTTATAAATCCCAATTTCAATAAATACTTATCCAATCTCGCATACCAGGTTCTAGGTGCTTTTTTTAATCCATATAAAGCTTTCTTTAACTTACATACCATATCTCCTTCTTGTGTCAAAGGAAAACCTTCAGGCTGCTCAATGTAGACTTCTTCCAATTCACCATTCAAAAATGTTGACTTCACATCCATCTGATACACTCTGAATTTTTTGTAAGTTGCATATGCTAGAAACATTCTCACTGCTTCAAGTCTGGCCACAGGTGCAAAAGTTTCTTCATAGTCAATTCCTTCTTGTTGTGAATATCCTTTACATACCAATCTTTCTTTGTTTCTTATCACTTCTCCTTGTTCATTCATCTTGTTTCTGAATACCCACTTTGTTCCAATCACATTCTTGTCTTCAGGTCTAGGGACCAATTCCCATGTCTTGTTTTTTTCAATCTACTCTAGTTCTTCTTTCATAGCATTGATCCAATGTTCATCTTCACAATCTTCATTAGTAGTCTTAGGTTCAATTTGAGAAATCAAACATAAATGTACCTTATTCTGAGTCAAAACTCCTTTATCTAAACTTCCAATAACTTGCTCAATAGGGTGATGTCTTGAAGTATACCTGTTAGGTGTCATAGTTATTGATCTTGTTCTAACTGTAGATTCTTCTATGCTTTCTTCTCTATTTTCTTCAATATGACTTTCATTCAGCAAATCACTGTTAGTTTCAAAAAATAATTTTGCATTTTCAATGTTAGGCTGAGGTTGTGCTTCTCCATCAGATTCATAATCAATCATTCTTTCCTGAATTTTAAACTTCTCATCAACTTTTACATTTGCACTTTCAACAATAGTCTTAGTTCTTTTGTTATAACATCTATATGCTTTTCTTTTTAAAGAATATCCAAGAAATATTCCTTCATCACTTCTAGGATCAAACTTTCCTATATCATCATCTCTCTTAATATAACATTTACTTCCAAAAATTCTAAAATACTTAACTGAGGGTGTATGTCCAAACCATAATTCATAAGGTGTCTTGTTTGTATCTGCTCTGATTTGTACTCTGTTCATAGTGTATACTGTTGTGTTCACTACTTCTCTCCAAAAAGTCTTAGCCAAATCATTTTCAAACAACATAGCTCTTGCTGCTTCAATTATTGACCTGTTCCTTCTTTCTACAATACCATTTTGTTCTGGTGTTCTACGGGCTGAAAGTTGTCTCTTAATACCATTCATTTCACAAAAAGTGTTAAACTCTCTAGATGTAAATTCACCACCTCTATCAGATCTTAGACACTTAATCTTCATTCCAGATTCATTCTCAATTTTTCTTTTCATGATCTTAAATTTATCAAATGCTTCAAATTTTTCTTTCAAAAATGCAATCCACATCATTCTTGTAAAATCATCAACAAGAATCATAAAATACCTTTCACCATAGAATCCTCTAGTCCTAGTACGACCACTCAAGTCTGTATGAACAATCTCCAACTTCTCTACCAATGTGAACTTCTTATTGGGAAATGAACTCCTTTTCTACTTTTCCATCATACATTCTTTGCAAATCATGTTAGTAGGTTTCATAATTCTAGGTAAATCTCTTACCGCAAGTGTAGTGCTCACCTTGACAATATTATCAAAGTTTATATGACAAAACCTTTTATGTCATAACCAACTGTCATCAATCCTAGTTATCAAACATGTCATCTCAGTAGGATTCAACTGAAATACATTACCTCTAGTTCTGGATCCTTTTCCAATTAGATTTCCATCTTTGTCTTCTATCACACAAGTTTTCTCAGAAAACCAAACTTGATAACCCTTATCAACTAATTGTCCAACGCTTAGTAGATTATGTCTCAATCCATCAACAAAGTAAACATCATCAGTGTTAGTCTTTCCATCAAGAGTAATAGATCCTATACCCTTAATCAAACAAGGTGCATTGTTACCAACCCTAACAATTCCTCCATCATAATTATCTAACTTAACAAACTTTCTTTTATCTCCAGTCATATGATGTGAACAACCACTATCTATAATCCAATCAGATTTCTTTTCAACTTGTGAAACTAATGCTTTTTCTTCCCTTTTATCAGATTCTGAACTTTCTTCTTTAATTGCTACAAATCCTATTTCCTCAAAGTTATCATTATCATTGTCACTTAAATGTTTTTCAATTCCTGCTTCAAAATCTTCATCATTTGCATAATAACATTCTTTAGATCTCCTAGGTTTAAAGTTGCTTCTATACTTCTTAACTCTTTTAGGACATTTAGATGCAAAATGACCATATTCTTGACAAGTCCAACATTTAAAGATTTTCTTACCATCTAGTTCTCTTTTTACAAGTAATGCAATACCTTCTTCAATCTTCTTATCTTCCTTAGATCTGCTACTGCTGGCATAATCTTCATTCACACTAGTACTTCTTGTAGGTCTAATGCTAAGAGCACTGAATGTTGTTTCCATTCTAGGTAGCTCTCCTGATAATCTCAAGTTCATCTCTACTGTTTCTAATCTTCCAAGAAGAGTCTCTCTTGAAAAATTCGATGTACAAGGTATCACTTGTTCAATCATCTGCGTTGTCTGCTTGAATACTGGTGTCAAAGTTCTCAGAATTTTCCATATCACTTCATTCTCTGTCTTATCACCTCCACAAGACTTTATTCCTATCACAATCTCAGACATCCTACCAATATAACTTCTAATAGATTCATCTTCCATCATTCTGATATCTTCAAATGCACAAATCCAATTATGTAATCTATCCTTCTTTGCATGTTCATCACCTTCAAAAGTAGAATGTAAAGCTTTCCAAATTGCATGAGATGTTTTCAAACATCTTACCTGACTATATTTATTCTCCGGTAGTGCTGACAAAAGTGCTTCTCTTGCAACTATGTTACACATGAATAGATCTAGTTCATCTTTAGTTCCTACCTCTAGATTGTCTTCCTCAATGATAGTCTTCTCATTCTTTGTAATCAACCAATAACTTGGTCCTAAACACAATAGATGTGTCTTCATCTTTTCTTTCTAGCTATCAAAATTTACTCCATCAAACTTAGGGCTTTCTTTTCTGAAATTCACCATGGATCTCCTTAAGTTGTTAAACTTCTCTTTCAAGGACCTGTTGCTCTGATACCAATTGTTAGAAAGCAAAGATCCCCAAGATAACTGAGAGGGGGGGGTGAATCATTTATCAGATAATTTATCCATTCAACAGCTTTAAACAATATAATCAATGTACTGATCAACCATAGAAAGATAATCATACACAATTGCACAATAACACAAGATATGTTAACTAGGGAACCTCTTGAAAAGAGTAAACCCCGGTGGGAATGATGCCCACAAAATGATGCACTAGTATGAAAGTTCCTTATTAGAGGATGGACCCTATTAGGAGTCTTATGAAATACATTCAGTACATATAAATCTCTGTTAGGAGATTTTGAATCCATGTTAAAAGATTCTAACCCGGTTAAGAGTTTATGGAAGACAGAAGGACCCACTACCCAAATAGCTTCAAGGCAAGATCTTTGAACCCACTTTCCAAAAGATCTTAGAATTATTCAATAGAATAATATGAAATATATTACCTCCTTCACACTATGCCAAAACTTCACTCTCTGCTACACAAGATCACAATTCCAGATCTCTGTACTCACAAGTCTTCCTTCATCACTG
The DNA here is from genome assembly GCA_027943335.1 of Chamaecyparis obtusa. Taxonomy (NCBI): domain Eukaryota; kingdom Viridiplantae; phylum Streptophyta; class Pinopsida; order Cupressales; family Cupressaceae; genus Chamaecyparis; species Chamaecyparis obtusa. The sequence goes on from BSBK01000260.1 coordinate 303,270, forward strand.
AATTAGCTCTTTTCTTCACTTCATGCATATATTCGCATCACAATATTCATAGTACACATTACAATAAGGAAAAAATTCCTTCTTATATACCAAACTCAAATAATTACAAATGAGTTGGTCTTCAAATACAAAATAATAAATTCTACACGCTACACACAGAATTCACATAAAACTGTTGGCTTCCAGTTACTGTAACTTTCTCCAAACATATCCTCAAAGTTTGTGCTATGAACCACATCATCATTAATGAGTCTCCAACATCCCTTTAACTGTGCAAAATTAGATTCCATCCCAGCTAAGAGATATCCTCTGATTTATGAACATCGCTACACAGAAACACTGTCTAAACACTTCTTTCACCAAAATGCTCATAACTCTTACAAATGAATGAATTTATTTTTGCGTTGTTAACCATAGGTTAATAACACACCAAAGAACATACCATCAATTGCACAAAATCCAATCTACAATACAACATGTGTGCAAAACAAAACTGTACCTATTTTCCTGCTAATATCTAGAATATCACTATGTTGACATCAATGATAATCCAAGTCATGAATGCAACAACAACTGCTACAGAATGACTGCTAAAACACTTTGCATTCATTCCTAAAAAATGAAAGTAGTTCAATATACACTGATCTAGTGTAGTGTATACTGAGAAACAGTATTAACTGAGCTTGTGTTCACCGACACATTTCTTTGTCAACTGAGTATGGATGAAAGTATTACATGCTTAAGTTCAACCGACAAAATTTGATGAGCTAGAAATTGTTATGATTTCAAGATTAAGGATAAAGTTTGTTATGAGATCCATGGCTGACAAAATTTAGAGAAGATCTAAAGAATGGAATTGGAACATTTTACTAACACATCTGTCGAGCAAGGTTTAAGAGGCAAACTCAATGAAGAAGAATAAGCGACAAAATCTGATGGTGATATGAAAATGGTTTATCTATCTATATAAGAGATATGAGTTTCTTTATTGAAACATGTCAGAAGAAAGAAGACTACAGAGATTTTGTGTGAACATAGTTTCATGCATGCCTAATCAGACTGGTTGAAGGAGGACCAAACTACAAAATAGTACCGAGCGTTAGAGAGCTATTACCAAGTAAAAGTAAGTTGAGGAAGTGAATTGAAATATTGATCAGAGGATTTGTATGGGCTTAGAATAGATTTGAACATCTGCAAATTAAGTTGTATTGTAATTAGATCAACTAATGTTTCAATTTAACCATTGATACAGAAAATCTCCTAACCGAGTGGACTTAACTGTCTTATGTTATGCCCCTATGTCATTCAAGGAATGTATATTGTTATCTTATTGACCCCATAGTTAATGTTGGTCGAAAGTTAACTGTTAGTCATAAATCCTCTAACAAGGTCACACCTAAAAATGTGTTTGTAACCTTTAACAAGGTTCGATTTTCACTGAGCTCACTTCAAAAGAGTGAAAATTATTTTGGGTTACCGGTCCCAAGTGGTTTTTCCCTTAACAAGGTTTCCACATTAAATCATTTTGTTATGTATTTCTGTGATGATTATTTTATTTCCATACTTTACATACTACATATTTGATTTGGTCGGTAATCACAGTGAGTTAATTAACTGGTAATCGATAAAAGGCACAAACAGTTTAATAGTTTATGTTACCAAGTTGCATAATTTGTTGAAAATGGTTTGAGTTTTACATCTTTGTATTAGGGACTGTAGGATAACTTATCTAATTGATTCACCCCCTTCTCAGTTATTCTAACAATTGGTATCAGAGCATTGGTTTCTTGGAACAAATTTTTAAAGACTTCAGCAGAAAGATTACAAGATGTATAAGAGGGAAGTGCCAAAACTGAATAAGGACAACTTTACTATATGGCAAAGTCGAATGAAACTTCACATATCTAGAATCAGAGATTCTACCTTATATCTACTTGAACATGGCTACTTACAACCACTGACTAGACCTTTAACTCTTGATCAGTTGAAAGATCAACATGAACACAACATGACTATGATAGAGATTGTTGCTGCTCTATCTGATGTAGAATTTGAGGATGTCAAGACTTGCACTACTTCAAAGGAAATGTGGGATAAACTTTCTCTAGTCTATGGTGGTGATGCAAATGTGAAGAGAGCCAGAGCTCAAAGCTTAAGAGGTAGATTTGATGATATGAAAATGAAGGAAGGAGAAAACATTACACAGTAGACAAACTGAATCAAAGAGGTATTCAATTCTATCCGAGGAGTTGGTGGTGTCATTAATGAAGATACAGTGGTAAGTAAGATTCTAAGAACCTTGTTGCCTACTTATGTAATCAGAATATCTTCTATACATGAAATTAGGTCTGCACCTGGTAGCACTCTTATTCTTGATAGTCTAATTGGTAAGTTAACAACTTTTGAGTTGAACAATTTTGATAAAAGTGTTGTACCGTCTGTTGAGTCTATTTTTATGTCTTCTCTGAAGATCGATAAATATAGCAATAGACATAATATAAGGAATGGCAATGATAGTAATACTGATGATGAGCTTGATGAACTTGAAGCTCTTATGGCCCGGAGACTGCCTAAAGGTAAAGGTAGATATAAGGGTAAATTACCTTTAGCATTTTTTAACGACAAAGAAGTTGGCCATATTGCTGCTAGATGTCCCAATAGGAAAGAGGAAGATAAAGACCGAGACTGATCTGCTGATGGAAGCTCTGGAAGAAGAAACAATAGAGGTTATAGACATGGCAACATAAATAACTGAGATCACAAAGATAAGGGAAAAAAGGTATGTTATTTGGTTGAAGATGAGGACATAGACACTGATGATGATGTTGAGGTAGTATTTGTTGCGATGAAAGATGATTCTAAGGAAGAGGAAATGTATGTAGAAACAACACTCATTTCTAAAGTTAGTAAAAATGATACTTGGATCATTGATAGTGGTTGTACACATCACATGACTGGTGATGGAGATAAGTTTGATCATCTTGAGAATTATAATGGAGGATCAGTCAAAATGGGTAATGATACACCTTGCATGGTTAAAGGAAAAGGATCTTTATTGATAAATGATAAAATTAGATGTGATAATGCTTATTGGGTAAAAGGACTGAATTACAATTTGCTAAGTGTAGCACAGCTTAACAACTTAGGTCACTGTGTGGCATTTGAAAGCAAGAAGGTGAAGATATATGATGAGAGTGGAAAGCTTGTTGGAATAGGAGGATAATCAAAAGGTAACTTATTCTATCTTGACAATACTGAGACTTCTTATTTACTGGTGAAAAATGAAGATGCATGGTTATGGCATAAAAGGTTATATCATGTAAATTTTTATAACATGATTAAGATTAGAAGAAAGAGAAAAGTTAGAGGACTGTCTAGCCTAGCTAAACCAGATCATGTTATGTGTCATCAATGTCAGAAAGGGAAGCTGACAAAATCTAGTTTCAAAAGTAAAGACTATTCAACAAAAAGAATCTTGGAGTTAGTTCACACTGACCTATGTGGTCCCATGAGAACTCAGAGCTACTATGGAGATAGATACTTTATTTTATTTTTTTATGACTATACTAGATTAATGAATGTTATGTTTTTAAAAGAGAAATCTGAGATATTTAAAATGTTTAAATGGTACAAGGCTAAAGTAGAAAAAGAAACTAGAAAAGAACTGAAATGCTTGAGGTCTGATAGAGGTGGTGAGTTTATTTCTGATGAATTCACTAACTATTGTAATGAGCATGGCATAAAAAGATAGGTTTCTTCACCTAGAACACTGCAACAGAATGGGATTGTTGAAAGGAGAAACAGATCTATAGTGGATTGTGCAAGAACGCTGATGATAGAGAAAAGGGTTGCACATATGTATTAGAGAGAAGTAGTTAGCACAATTGTATATGTCCTAAACTTTGTACAATTAAAGAAATACACAAACAAGACACCCTATGAGTTATGGTTTGGATACACATCGAGTGTAAGTTACTTCAGAATTTTTGGTAGCAAATATTTTATTTTGAAAGATGATAGGAATGGGAAATTTGATTCTAAAGGGGATGAGGGAATATTTCTTGGATATTCAACTAAAATTAAAGCTTACAAGTTTCTAAATAAGGTTACTAATAAGATGATTGAAAGTGCTAATGTCAAACTTGATGAATTTGTTGATAAAAATTATGAAGAAAGCACTAAGGAGCCGAAAGACTATGGTATATTTTCTTATGTTGAAGACACAGAGTATCTACCAAAGCCACAGGCTGAGTCGACCAAGCATCAAGAAAACAACACCAAGGAATAGCAAAGGGAAATCGAGGATCAGGAAGAAGTTGTCGAGCAAGGAATTGAACTTGAATAGAATGAAGAACAAAGAAGAGATCAAGTGCTAGCAAGATTTGTCAAAAGACATCATCCTGAGAACCAAATCATTGGAGATAAGAAAGTTGGGATACTGACAAGAAGTAAGTTAAGACTTTTATGCATGCTTAGTTTGTGAGTTTGAACCAAAGAATGTTAAGGTTTCACTTGAGAATGAGTAATGGATCAATGCTATGAATGAAGAGATAGAAAAAATTGATAAAAACAAGACTTGGACTTTAGTACCTAGACCGAAAGATAAAAATGTTATCGGTACTAAATGGATTTTTAGAAATAAGTTGAATGAGAATGGAGAAGTTACTAGAAATAAAGCTAGACTTTTTTGCAAGGAATACGCACAAGAAGAAGGTATTGATTATGGTTAAACTTTCACACCTATTGCTAGACTAGAAGGAGTCTACATGTTACGTCTTGCATATGTTGCACATAAGAAATTCAAGGTCTATCAAATGGATTTTAAGTCAGCTTTTCTAAATGGAATACTAGAAGAGGAAGTCTACATAGAATAACCAGAAGGATTTGTAGATCTAAATCAGAAAGACATGGTATGTAGACTGCACATGGTTTTATATGGATTAAAGCAAGCATCAAGAGCATGGTATGAAAGGTTACAAACTTATCGTTTAAGTATTGGTTTTGTAAGAACTAGTGAAAACATCAATTTGTACATGAAAGGAGGATCTGATGATACTATTTTGATTGCTGAAATATTTGTGGATGATATAATCTTTGGAGAACAAGATCACATTTGTAAATATTTTGTTGATGAGATGAAATTTTAAATGTCAATGTTTGGAGAGATTAAATTATTTCTAGGCTTGCAAGTTATTTAGCAAAATGATGGAATTTTCATCACACAATCAAAGTACATTAAGGAAGTATTGAGAACATTTGGCATGGAAGATGCTAAACCAGTAGGAACACCAATGGTTATAGGCTACAAATTGACAAAAGATGATGAATCTACAGAGGTAAATCAGACATTGTACTGATCCATGATTGGTAAACTGACATATGTAGTACATAGTAGGCCTGATATTGCACATGCTATGGGGATTGTGGCTAGATTATCGACCAATCCAAAGGATTCACATATGGTTGCAGTGAAAAGAATCTTGAGATACCTGAAGAAAAAAGAGGATTATGGTTTATGGTATCCTAAGGAAGGCAAATTTGAACTAAGAGTTTACACCGACATAGATTGGGCTGGAAATATAGATGATAGAAAGAGTACAACCAGAGGAGCATTTTTCATTGGTGAAAGACTTGTAACTTGGACAAGTAAGAAACAACCTTGTAAATGTATTTCTCAGTCTAATGTTGAAGAAAAGTATGTTGCTGCTGCTATAAATTGTTCAAAAATTTCTTATATCAAACAAGTGTTTGAAGGGATGAATGAGGTAATCATTGAGCCGGTGATTATATACTGTGATAACACTAGTGCAATAAATATTTCTAAGAATCCTGTAATGCATTTAAAGACAACATATTTCAATTAAGTATCACTACTTAAGAGAACAAGCACAGGAGAAGCAAGTCAAACTAGAATATGTTACATCAAAGGAGCAACTTGCTGATATTTTTACCAAGCCTCTACCGAAGGACACTTTTGAATACTTGAGGACTAGACTTGGGGTTCATCCCCTATCTATTGGTCACTAATGTGATCTTGAGGTTGCATCAACCTAATCTTATCAGAAGATCATTCATGTTGATGCAACATAGCTCACACTTTGGATCATGTCTAAGGTTGTGAAAGATTTGAGGAGCTAGAACAGATATATGCATATCAATATACAGAGATACATTGTCTGCACCGAACAACAGAGAGTTACTTGGCTATTACAGAGCTATATGTTTTTCTTTGGCATTGTTGTCAAAGGGAGAGAAGACTCAAATATTAAATATCTATCTAAGGGAGAGATGATCTAAGAAATTCAAGGAGAGATTTGAATATTTTTTGCTGAGAACAGAAGGAATTCGAGAGCTGAAAAGATCAAATCCACATAGGAGAGTCTGCACTTGTAATGCTGTTATGTAATGTAGTGATTAAACATATTAGAATCAAGCTAGGGAGAGCTTACCGAGCTACAACATTTACTTACATAGTTGTAGAATACATGTTTGGTATGTGCATGGCATATTTCATATTGCTTGTGTTGCCATCAATGCCAAAAGGAGAGATTGATGAACTATAATTGATTGAATACCTGAATGACTTGAAGATTAGTGATTAGAGATCACCGAGTTACTGAAATGATATGCAAGATAGTTAAATCAGCCATTATGTTATCATTGATGTCATCTAGTTTTGACAGTTCTTATCATGTAAGTTACAAACATCTAAACATTTGTAAAAAGGAGAGAAAAGATGAAGAACTAAGATATCTACATGGAGAGAGATGGATATGATAGATGAGGATAAGGAATACTTTAGGTAACTTATTGATGAGTCTATGATCTCGTATTGTTGACTTTATTATGTTGCATTAATCTATTATGAAGAAGGAAGAAAAATTGTACAATGCAATGTGGTCAGTAAATGAAGCACTTCAGTATACACCAAGCTAGTGTAGAGTATACTAAGTGACATTATTAACCAAGCTTTTGTTCATCGATGTATTTCTTTGTTAACCGAGTATGGATGAAAGTATCAAATGCTTAAGTTCAGCTGACAGAATTTGATGAGCTGGAAATTGTTATGATTTCTAGATTAAGGATAAAGTTTGTTATGAGATCCATGACTAACAAAATTCAAAGAAGATCTAAAGGATGTAATTGAAATGTGTTACTGACACATCTACTAAGGAAGGTTTAAGAGGAAAAATCAATGAAGAAGAATAAGAGAAAAAATATGATGGTGATATGAAAACGGTTTATCTATCTATATAAGAGATGAGTTTCTTTATTGAAACATGTCGGAAGAAAGAAGACTGCAGATATTTTGCGTGAACATAGTTTCATGCATGCCTGATCAAACTGGTTAAAGGAGAACCGAACTGCAGAATAGTATCAAGCGTCAGAGAGCTATTACCAAGTAAAAGTAAGTTGAGGAAGTGAATTGAAATATTGATTAGAGGATTTGTATGGGCTTAGAATAGATTTGAACATCTGCAAATTAAGTTTTATTGTAATCAGATCAACTACTATTTTAGTTTAACCATTGATACAGAAAATCTCCTAACCGAGTGGACTTAACCATCTTATGTTATGCCCCTATGTCATTCAAGTAATGTACATTGTTATCTTATTGACCCCATAGTGAATGCTAGTCAAAATTTAACTGTTAGTCTTAAATCTTCTAACAAGGTCACACCTAACAGTGTGTTTGTAACCTTTAATAGGGTTGGCTCTTCACCAAGCTCACTTTAGAAGAGTAAAAATTATTTTGGATTACCAGTCCCGGGTGGTTTTTCCCTTAATAGGGTTTCCATGTCAAATCATTGTGTTATGTGTTTTTGTGATGATTTTTTTATTGTCATACTTTACATATTGTATATTTGATTTGGTCGGTAATCACAGTGAGTTAATTAACTAGTAATCGATAAAAGGCACAGACAGTTTAATAGTTTATGTTACCGAGCTGTAGAATTTGTTGAAATTGGTTTGAGTTTTACATCTTTGTATTTGGGACTGTAGGATAACTGATCTAATTGATTCAACCCCCTCTCAGTTATTCTAACAGTAGGTTGATTTCCCACTTTCTAAAGTTGGAGACTTCTAGTGGACTTGGTTGAATTTTTGGAGAACTTAGCCAAAGGAAGGAAAAGCTAGTAGGAAGGGAGCTCTTCTCAAGTTTTCATTTTTCCATAACTTGGAGAAAGGTTGGTACTCCTATCATGGAATGTCTTTTTTTCTTTTCATGTATTGTATGAGTAAAATTTGTGATGTTGTAATTGTTGTATTGTGTTGTGTTTCAAGCTTGTTTCATGGATTCATGTAGTTTTCTTCTTGTTATTTTTTTTTTTCTTGTCTTTGTTGAGGTATGCAAGGCTAGACTCACCCTTGGGAGGGAAGAGAGTCTTGAGGGTGAAGGGAAAGTTGGGAATGCCCAAATAGTGAAGAGTCCTTCCTCATGGAGGAAGGGGATATGGCATGGATGTATGGGTTCCATGTTGCCATCATATTATACTACACATTTGGGGGCCATAAGAGGATTTTATTTATGTAAAGTGGAAGGAAGGGTAGTTTTTGTTTAGCCTTGTGAAGGCATTGTTAGTATGGAATTGAGCATTGTTGAAGGCATTGTACACTTGTTTATGGATTCTCCTATTTTGGGTTCATTTCCACCTTCACCCTTTTTCATGGGTCCAAGGTGATCCATTGTGAAACCATGGAAATTGGGAATTTTATGTATTTTTAAGTTACTGGTTTAGTATGTGTTATGTGTGTTTATATCCCCATCTATCTTTGTTTTCCCAAGCTCGGGGGTGGCCATGAAATGGCCTAGGTTGGGAGGTGAGCCTCCATGGTCAAAAGCTTATTTTATTTATAGGTTATGTGTAGAAGAAAGGAGTTGTTTTTTTGTTGAAGGAAATAGAGGAATATTGTCTTGTACCTAAAAGTCAAGTTGCAAATTTTGTTGTTTAAAATGGCATAATGCCTTGCAAATGTATTGTTAGTAAAGCAAAGGCTATGTAAATGCCTATATTATATATTTCATGCTTTGAAAAAGAATTGTATAATAAAAGTTAATATTTTCCTTTACATTATTATGTACATAGAAAAAGAGATAAAAGGAGAAATTTCTTGTTGTTATGTTCTATATATTTTTTATCCCATATAGTGAATGTCTTAAAAAAAAATTGTATTTCTAAGACTAAATAGAAAGGCAAGTTATAAAACTATAATTAGCAAAAGGATAAG